>NW_019289619.1:86086-104530 GCF_000500325.1 Leptinotarsa decemlineata | reverse complement strand
AAGTTATTGGATCAAAATCTCACCGAGGTTTTTTCGTTTAAAAAGCCAATAAAAAATACGGAGACAGAATCAACAATCAAAATGTGATAAATGAGGTGTGTATGAGGTGAAATAGACATTGTGTCCTTTTCAATGAAAATATAACTTTGAACAAATAACAATAATAAACTAAATATACAAAGTGTTGTAATTTATTTATTATTTTGGCTCACCATATAGAGGTTTTGGGAGAGCAATGTAAAACTTTGACAGATATGTCAGAGAGATTGTTTCTTTTTGTAATTGAAGTAATTTTATGCTATTCTTGTAATTTTCATATATTAAAGTTAAATTGAACTTCGTCGAACATTTCTACACACCGAGAACCAGTAACCGAAAATCCTGACCGATATTTCCAACAAATCAGGAGTGGTCACTACTGGAAGTAGAAAGTTGGGACAGTATATTGAAAACTGTTGTGCTTATTTTTCATTGCGATTACGGATTCAGCGTAGATATTTTCCGGTGTTCCTGTGGTAGACATGAACGGAGATAACGCGAGTACCAGTTCAACAGAAAGTACAGCTCTATAGAATATGCTAGAAAAGTTCATGGAAATGATAACAATGGAGAAGAATAGAATGGCATCTGAGAAAAGTTCATGAAACTGCTAAAAATCAAAAACTAAGTGGAAATGAACAAAACAAGGAGTTCCATGTGATGCCGGATTTCAGTCACAGTATCGAAAATTTTGATGGAGAATCGTTAGGGAAACCCGCAATGGATTGGCTTTCCAGTTTGAAACATGCGGCGGTTCTACATAATTGGGCTCAGAAGTTTACTTTACAAACTTCGAAAATCCATATGGTCGGTACAGCGGAGAAATGGAATAGAAAGAGTTCATGAAATAAAAATTTTTGAAGATTTCAAAATCAGATTTAAGAAAACTTTTGATTTTGAAATGAGCAAAGTTGAGATGTAGGAAAAGATGAAAAACGAGATACCAAGGTAGAAATGAATCGGTTTATTTTTATTTCCAAAATAAAGTCACTCTTTGTCAAGCTCTTGGTTATGATCATGATGAAACCAAAGAACAAGTTGTTATAGGCCTGTATAACAAAAACATTATTTCTGGTTTGCTTGCCATAAAAATGATAGATAATGATGAATTGTTACATGAAATTATTCGATTTGAAAAAAATAAATAATAAAGCAAATCATTTCAAAAATCAATGTCATGATCAGAATTTTGGACGGATTTGTCAACAAGAAAAATTTTATAGTGAAGAAGCTAATTGGAATAACAATAAAAATGTACATGAAACAAATAATTATTACAAAAATGAAGTAAAATGCGGAAAATAACGAGGAGACCAGAAGAGAAAGTCAGTGAGTACCTTCTAATTCTGGATTCATTTGTTTTTGTTGCAAGGAGAGAGGCCATATAAAAAAGTATCGTACTAAGAGTACAAATCGATGTGTGAAGAGTTTCAGTATCTATTGCTGGAAAACAAAATGATATTGAGAATTCGCAAGCCCAATCTTCAGTGTATGGACCATTTAACGATGCTGATCCTGTTCAGAAATTCATGAGACAAGTCAAAATCACTGTTCACTGTTTCTGCTTTTGTTGATCCTGGAAGTGCAGTATGCACAATAAAAGAAACGGTAGTGGTAACCAATCGCTTGAAATGTTCAGAGACTCATCAGAGCTTATATAGTTTTGGAGGACAGAGCACTGTGAGTAAACAGTTGACCAAAATCTTGATAAATATAGATGAAGTACAAGAAGAGGTCGAAGCTCTTGTAGTACCTGACAGCGCTAAACCAATGGATTTGGTGATTGGCCGAACATTTACTGAACTACCGGGAATAGTTTATGTTAGAGTGTCAGATGATTTGTATTTTGGATATAAAAACAAAAACCCCTTCAGAAATATCAAACTGAACGCTGAAAATAAGAAAACTGCTGTACATGTCCGAAAAGATGTCAGTTTTGATAGAAATAGAGTGAATTTCATCGAAGTCCAAATTGGTGAGGAAATATCACATTTACCAATGATAACTGACTGCGACAAAGACCTGAAAGTAGGAGATTGTATTGTAGAAATACGAGGAAACAATGAAAGTTTTGTTGAATCGAAAGTTTAAAAACAAATCTGTTTTAAAATCTGTTTTTTCGTTAATCAGCTGTCGCCCCCATACGAACGAAAACTCTCAGAAGTTGAGAAACTTGTGCGAGTTAAAGACTAACGAGGTCTTACCTTTCAACTTGTGATTCCTAGCACGGTTCAAGTGATTAATAAGAGACTACCCATCACTTTAGATATGAATAATGTCGATGACAGCGAATCGCTTGATAATAGGCAGAAACTTTTAGAATTGATTACTGAATTCCGTGAATGTTTTGCAATCAATATATACGAGTTAGGTTGCACAGACTTGATGACCGTGAAAATTGAAGAATGAAACCTCATTGTGCTAACTTCACTGATCGGACAATTATAAATGATATCGTCGAAGAATGGCGGAAGTGCGGTATTGTTCGCGACACAAACTCTCCTTATGCTTCACCAGTTTCACTAGTACTTAAATCGTCGGGCGAGAAAAGGCTAGTGATAGACTTTAGAAAATTGAACTCTCAAACTGTAGTGAAACATTTTCCAATTCGGCATATTGACGATTGTTTTAAATTACTTATTGGAAGTAAATTGTTTTGTACATTAGATCTTGTCAGGCTATTTGCAAATGCCTCTTGATGAACAATTTAAACATAAAACTGAAGATCCAGATGGCACTGCAGAATTTGAAAGAATGTGTTTCGGTTTGGTTAATGCACCATTTGAATTTTCGAGACTCATGACTGTGGTGTTAGGTCCCCTAAGAAACATGATCGCAGTATCATATTTAGATGATATTTTGATCGGAGCAGTGAGTTGGTTGGATATGCTTTGAAAGTGTTTACTGCTATGTCTAAGGCAAAACTAACTTTCAAATTGTCTAAATGTGAATTTGGAAAGAAATATGTGAAATTTTTGAGTTTTCAACTAACAGAAA
The DNA here is from genome assembly GCF_000500325.1 of Leptinotarsa decemlineata. Lineage (NCBI taxonomy): Eukaryota > Metazoa > Arthropoda > Insecta > Coleoptera > Chrysomelidae > Leptinotarsa > Leptinotarsa decemlineata. The sequence continues at coordinate 101,494 of NW_019289619.1, read as the reverse complement.
AAGGTTTATTACCTAGTGCTCAGAAACTTGAAGCTGTAAATAATGTTTCAGTCCCAAGAAATAAGCATGAAGTTAGATGATTTTTAGGTCTAACACGATTTTTTCGTAGATTCATCAAAAATTATGCAATAATAACTAGACCTTTGATGGAGTTGACCAAAAATGTAACACTTTCTTGTGGAAAATTGAACAACAAAATGCTTTTGATAATTTGGAAGATTTATTGCAGAAAGCTCTTATCCTACAATTATACAATCCAAAGGCTGAAACCGAGTGATGCATCAAGTTTTGGTGTTGCAGGCATATTGTTACAAAAAGGCCCAGATGATATAATGCATCAGCCAGCGATGCTGGTCTTCTTAGATATACAATACTGGCTATTGTTTGGTGTGTGGAACGACTGAGACTATTACTTTTGGGTATCCAGTTCACCATTATAAGTGACTGCCAGGCTCTAGTTCATTTGAACTCGAAGAAAACATTGTTAACACAGATTGCTACATGGTATTAAACGTTATCTGAGTATTCATTTGAAATTAAACATAGAAGTGGAGACAAAATGTCTCATGTAGATAGTTTGAGTCGTGCTCCAGTAGAAAATGCATCAGATGATGGAATGATTGAGGAAGTTTATGCAAAGAGAATCAATTTGTTCATGATAATTCCTGGAGAAGAAAGAATTTTGATGATCCAGAGAAGCGACCAAAAACTAAACCAAATTGTTGAAATCTTGATCAAAGAAAGAACTTCAGAAGAGAATAATATGAGTAAGGAATATGGAATCGACACAGGAAGACTGCATAAGAGAGTTAAAGTGAACAACGAAACGAAGCATTTATATGTTATACCCGATTCAATGAGAAGGGCAACAGTTGTGAAATATGATCAAACGGGACACTGGTCATTGGATCGTACTGTATCAGCCATATTACAAAAATTTTGATTCAGGGGTATGAGAAGATATGTGAAGAAGTACATACAAGGCTGTTTTGAATTTTTACTAGCAAAAGTTCCCGGTGGAAAGAAGCCAGGAATACTCCACCCACCGAAAATTCCAGACAGATCAATGATTAAATTGCATATAGACCACCTTGGACCTTTTCCTAAAAGTACTATAGGAAAGATGCATATATTAGTCGTTGTTGATGCAATTCCAGTGGTCCGAGGAATGCCAAGATTCATTCAAGTTGGAAAGAGCTTTGATCAACGCTCTTGTTTTGAGTTATCCCCTACCGGATGGAAAGTTTATTTCTGATATGGACGCCAGCAATGTGGGACTTGACGCAGTCTTTTCTCATATCCAGGATGGACAGGAGAAAGTTATTGGCTACTTCAGCAAAACGCTCAGTAAATCAGAGCGCAATTATTATGTCCCAAGGCAAGAGCTGTTGGCCGTTGTCAAAGGTGTAGAGCACTTCTACAAATACATGTATGGAAAAAGATTTCTGTTGAGAACGGACCATGCAGCTCTCAAATGGCTTCTGCAGTTCAAAAATCCCGAGGGCCAAGTAGCGCGCTGAATTGAGAGATTACAAGAATTTGACTTCGAAATAGAACATCGAGCTGGGACTAGCCATGAAAAAGCAGATGCCTTGTCGCGGAGACCATGCCCCGATGACTGCTCATATTGCCGACGAGCAGAAGAGAAGGAAGCAGCTATTTGTAGAATTACAGCTGTACACTGAGAGGACAATAAGATCAAGGAAGACCAAGAGAAAGACTCAGATCTTGGTTTAGTCATCGGATGAAGGAAAATTTTTCAAAGACCGTCGTAGCAGGAGGTAGCAGGTTATTCACCAGAAGTTAAGTCCAACAGGGCCCAATGAAACTCTATTATCTTGGAAAACGGGGTTCTGAAGCGGATGTTGGAATCTGAAGACGGTAGAGAAGAAAGGCGCCAGACATTGGTACCCAGTAACAGACGACGGGAGGTGCTCAAAGAAATCCATGATGGAGTCACTGGAGGACATCTGGGAGTAACGAAGACCTTCCAGAAAGTGAGACAACGGTTTTACTGGGTTAATTGTCGAGCCGCCGTTAAGGACTGGTGCAGAAAGTGTGCTGTATGATGTGATGCCAGTAACGGACCTCGGATACGACCGAAAGCTCCAATATGCTAGTATAACGTCCCTTTCAGATAATTGCCTTCGACATTGCAGGCCCTTTTTCAGAGACCTATCATGGGAACAAATACATCCTGGTAGCCATGGACTACTTCAGTTAGTGGGCAGAAGTTTATGTTCTACCCAACCAGGAATCCTTTACTGTCGTTGACGTCCTGGTAAAGGATTGAGTGTGTCGATTCGGTGTCCCATTGGAGATGCATTCAGACCAGGGCAGAAATTTTGAGTCCAACCTGTTCCAAGAAATTATTAAACTGTTGGACATTCGAAAGATCAGAACCACAACCTCACATCCACAGATTTATGGAATGGTAGAACGATTGAATGAGACCATAAACCGCCACTTATCCAAGGTAGTCTCTGACCACTAAAAAGACAGGGACCAGCACCTGCACCTGTAGTAATTAATATTACTGGAGTTTTTTCACAACACCAAACCGTTATTTTAACACCTCGGCACGTGTTTCAATCACCAAGTGATCATCTTCAAGAGGGAGATTAAACTACATATGCTTACAATGTTTCGTTCATTCTCAACCTGAATTTTTTCTTCCTTATTATATCACCTACAATAAAATGAATTGATGGATGTAGCCGTTACTGCGTGGTAAAAAATCATAATGAAAAGAGAAATGAAACTTTCTATGTTTTTTACCACTTTTATTTGTAACTTACGTTACTGCAGTATATTTACTTCACCTGCGTGGCTACAGTTGCAGCTTCACACCTTGCCGCTACGTCTAATTCCACTGGTGCAGCATTTATATTATAAGAAGTTTAATGGGCATCTCATCTATTGAAACCATTATCAGTGCTTATCATTCACTTTTTATGTCCCATATGTCTCATGGTCTAGTACTCTGGGGGCACTCGCCTCATGCAAAAGAGTGTTTGGACTGCAAAGAAAATTTTTGCGAGTTATCTTCAAACTGGGATATCAAGAAGACGTTAAAACAACATTTATTAATAATAAATTATTTACATTACCTTCTCTTTACGTCTATTCATGTATAAATTATGTAAAAAAAAATCCTCACTTATACCTGAATCAAAACGATTATCATTCACATAACACCAGACAAGCACAACAGATTAAAATTGAATTTACAAGACTAAATCACTGCCGTTTTTCGAAAAATTATTATGGTCCTATTTTATTTNTTCAATAAATGAAGATATTTCATATTTTTTTATTTTGCTTCAGATATTTATGAAGAAGTAAGTACCTGATCAGGTAGTATCAATGGTGATTACGTGGGGTATATAAATATTGGAGTGAAGAATGAATTTCTAGTACGTTTTCATTACGAAAAACTACTGTGTTATCGAAGTATGTCGTAAATTTTTTTTAAGTAAAGTTTGTGGAGATCAAGTCGTAAGGTGTGGTTCATAAAAAGATATTATGTAGTTGCTGAGACTGATCGTTTGAAGCTTCATGATTCATATTGTTTGAGACTTCTTCATAGAACCTACTTCACTTGAGTTAGGATCTTTTTTGTAACCTACGAAAAAAAATTCAATAAAATAAGAACCAGGAGTCTATCATAAAAAGTTTTATTTTGTGTAAACTTTCAATTCGGAGAAATTGTTAATCAATAATTATGCTTTTATTAAGAGGAAAATTGAGACTGAACAATTTTTTGTCAGATGTTCACTGTTTAACAGCTGAGTACCTTTTTTTTTAATCCCTAATATTTATATTTGATAGGTAAATATTTTTTTTCTTGAAGTGAATGAGTTGGGGATTAAGTGCGTGAACCGAACCACCCTTTTTCCCCCGTATTTTCACAAGTTAAATGATCTCTCAGGTTAATTTTTCAAATAACACCTCAATCATAATTTTTGATGATTTTTGATGAAGGTGAACTGAAATTATGTGAAATGGATTTTAAACTAAACTAGACTAAACAATCTATCGAAAACACTTTCCCAACACTAAAACAAAAATTACGGTCTCTGGTGTTGGGAAAGTATTTTCGACAGATTCATTTTACTCCAGAGGTACGAACTATAAAACAAGCAATGTGATGGAAATTTTCAACTCCTTAGACAGTGTCAAAATGATGTTGCATTAGCCTTTTGACTGATATATGCAAAAATAATTAAAAAAATCTAAAAAAATAATACTCAAACACGTCTGTCGCTCTATCGAATTTCATGTTCTGCCATTTAACAACGATTCACACGTGTCACCAATTTCACTAAAGTCNAACTTCTGTGAAGATTCCTGCACTGACGCCTGTCGGATATAATCCAACGCCCTTCGTGGTATTAGCCAGGGGAGTAGTTGTTTTCTGATAGGCGTCAGTCCATTCAACCTACTGTGTAAGTATATTCGAGACTGGCTTGAACGTTTAAAGTTCATTTCTTCGGATTTGTTTACTGCCAGTCTTCAAGCATAACCTACTGACTAATAAGTAATAATGTCAGTTAGACAATTCCGCTTTCTGCTTTTATAACTTCGTTGGGAGTTAAAATGGACACCACTACGTCTTGGCACAATCATGTCGCTGGAATTGCAAAGCCGCTTCTCAATAGCTTGGAACACTGTTCCGAACCAGAAAACCTCAGCAACATTTGATGCTTTATGAAGCTCAGATCAGACTTTCGTTGGAGTATTATTGGAGCTTTACCCGCAAACACCTTGAAGTTGCTGAATTCCATCCAGAAAAGAGCCATTCGCCTGATTGGAAACGTAAACATGACGTGTAACCTTGATGACCTGGAACATCGGAGAAAGGTTGGAGATTTATCTCTCTTTCATATATACTTTCACGGGAGGTGTTCAAGTGACTTGTCCCATTCGATTCCACGAAGAGCGGTGGAATCGAATGTCCTTAAAAAAAGTAGTTATTTTGCAAAATAAAGTTTGCTTGTCTTCATATATCAATGTGGAAATGAAAAACTTTCAAAGACAAAAAAAGGAAGAATGAAGGAAGATAGTATGACTAGTGAATACTTATATAAAAAATTGAAATATTAATACAAGTTGAAAATTAAAAATTTTAAAATATTATTAACAAAGAATGAAAAATAAAAATTGAAAGATTCCATACCAAGTTACGTCACGACGTTTCGATTGTTAGTATCCACAATGGTCTTCGGGTGATGATTGGTTATCATCACCCGAACACGATTGTGGATATAACAATAATATATCAATTTACAATCAGCTCTTATGGATACATGGCAGCCGCTTTCTACCTTCAAGCATTTCGCGAAACAGGTGACTGGGGATTTATTCTTCAAGACAGTTACCACACTCAGTTACTTCTTGGAGTTGAAGTAGTGTGTAACGCTGAAGAACAAAAGTAGTGGAGGTTGCATTCAAGTGGCCCGAAACACAGTTCGCGGTATTGAAATCTTGAGCTGATTCTTTCAATTGTTTTCGCATGATGCCGGTGGGGGTTAGACAATTGTGAGAAAGTGCAAAACATATGAATTTTTTATGTAAAGAATATTTGTGATATTTGGATTATTTATCAGGCTGGCAATATGTTACAGCCCAGGAGGAACTTTTTGTTGGTTTTACTTTTGTTTGTTTTAGTGGATTGCCTTAAAGGTAAGTTTAATTAGATATGTATCAAATTATCGTTAATGATTGATATGGTTTGACAGCATTCATTGAACTGCCTCGATTAATTTCATCCATCAAAAAGAACTTCCTAATTTTTTGAGTTTCTGTTACTTCTTGTATTTTTCGAAAATAATTCGCTGATGAATTTTTTTAGTTGAACTGCCTCGATTAATTTCATCCATCAAAAAGAACTTCCTAATTTTTTGAGTTTCTGTTACTTCTGGTATTTTTCGAAAATAATTCGCTGATGAATTTTTTTAGTTGAAATGGTGGAATCAAGCCACGTAAATATCTCCAGTTAATGAATTAATAATCGAACAGTTCAATAATTCTTCCTTCATTTGATAATTGATTCAACCAGGATATTAGCGTACAGGACAAACTAGCTGTGGATTATTTCCTGATTGAGATACAGTCGACTACTAAATGACATTGAAACAAATATCTCAGAGTGAAAGTTTCACGACTTATAAAAACCTTTGAATGTAATATTCACAAGTCGATACAGGAAATTCGTTTACAAAATCAATACTCGTTTCGTTTTTTATTATGGAATATGTAACTTATGGAAAAATTTCTGGAAATGGTTATTCGCTTATCGCAAGCAAGAATATTCGATGTTGCTCAATCTGATTTTTATTGATAATTAATTGATTATCTGTATTTGAGAATTTTGTATAGGTGATGAATGTCAGAATATTTCTCAAGATGTTGCAAATTTGAAATATCGGTTATGGTTTCGCCTAAACTGGCATTGATCTAGTTATTCAACATATTTTATTCATATCACTTCGAACCCTTCACACCTATGACTTGAAAGAAAGAAATCAAAACATTTTTATTCAAAGATTATTTATTCAAAGACTTCAAGTATTTTATGTGGTTAAGTTAATTGCTATTTTCAGTTGCTGAATACAACTACATATCTATTTAGGAAAGGGTTCAGAATCAATTTTTTGATAACTAGCTGTCTTCTACATACGAATGACAGCCTTCAATAGTCGAAACTTGTACGAGATAAGGATCAACGAGATATTATATTTTAAAGTGTGGTTACTGGCACTGAGAATGCTGATATTTGCTTGCTGTTTTTTATCAAACATAGTTTTATGTGAACAGCTTCTTGTTGAACATAATGGTGCTTGCTCCAACACTGGACCATAAATAAGCAAGAATATTACACTTTACAAAAAAAAAGCTATTTAATCCTTCTGGATTTTCAACTAGTCTAAATGACTAGTATTCTTTACACATGTTTTTGAAATTCAAAACTATAAACTCTGGCCTCCAAGAAGAAAGAATATTTGAACTAAATTCAAAAAATTCAGAAGACACAGATCATTTAATCAAAAATGTCATGTTTGAAAATAGTGCTGGCATGATTAAAAACAATATATTAATTTCAGTTTAATATATCAAAGACGAAATATGATGTAAGCAAATATTTCCGTATGCGCTTGAAGGTTTCATTGAGAAACATTGCTCGATATCTTAAATGCATTCGTTTTTGGTCAGTATACTGTCAACATGTTTCTGTTCAACCAAAATATCACGTTCGACGTTCAGAAGAGTCATGATGTCATAATTTGAGGGAAACTTGGTACCAACAAAAAGCCCAACCTATTACTAATAGAGAGAACTTGTATAAGTAGTACTGTAGAATATATTGTCCCATTGACCTCAGGAATTTCTTTTTACCAAATGACATTCTTCAAATAACTTCAAAGTTTCTCATTCTAAATTTACTTGGAATACCAACTATCATCAAATTATACATTGGAGAAAAACATAAAAACTAAAAAGTAGAAGTTAGATTAGTATTTTACGATTTCTACTTATTCTTTTGGAGTTAGGTTGTGCCTCAAACATACGAGTATTCATGAGTTTATTGTATTCTTTCAATTCTGTTCTGTAGACACTGTTATGGAATTTATTGCAGATTCACTAGAAAAACCTATTTTTAGTTTCTACTCCAACATCATGAAGAATAGTATTTTTTGGATCTACCGAATTACGCCGTTGACAATATTTATAAAGTTGATGGTTCAAGATCCAGTTTGAGATTGAAACCGATTTTTTAAGCGGAATCATCAAAACTTTTTTGTTTGTATCTAAAAGTAACATATGTGCATGAGCTATAAATAATGATAATAGTTCTAAATTAAAGTCCGCAATAGCATATATCTACCTCTTATGTGATAGCTACTATATGCAAAATACTGAGCCATAAATACAATTGAATTGGATACTTTTTTTGAAATGCACATCTGTCAAATTCTTTTAGAAATTGACAAAATTTCGATAATATTAACTTGACGCAGCGCATGCAGTAAGCCATTACACATCGCGTCTACTCTTAGGACGACGGGGACGATGCGCAGGGTTAGGGCCGGTTTAAGCAATGAAGTTCCATCTCCGAGAACGCGACCTGAACGCGAGCAGACGCTTGAGGGCAGACGTGTTGGTTTTGCGAAATTTCTCCGGTTCGTTCCAGTTTTCCGTTGATGCGCTCGAGCAGCAGGTGTTCATAGAACTTATACATCCAGTAAGCAAATTGGTCTGACGTAAGAAGGATTTCCAATTGCTTTGTCGCCTTTTCTCATCGGAGCAAGCATAGCTTTTTTCAATTCTACGGAAAAATCTGCATGAGCTGCTATATTATTGTAGACTGTAAGCGCGTACGCAGGTTTTTCAGCAAATAACGTCTTCATTACCTCTGGTGGTATCCTTCCTGAGGAGGTTTTTTGCTCTTTAATTTTCTGCCGGCAGCTTTTGCCTCTTCGACTGTGAAGTGTGAAAGTCTACCACTGTTATCACAAATTAATGAGTTGGAAAGAGGTGATTGGTCACCTTCTCCATTGTGTCCATGGTAAGAGTTATGTGGGGCGGAAACACCATTATTTCCCTAATGGCAATTTTATAGCCGTCGCCCCAGATATCTCTATCAATGGAGTCACGTAATGTTATCCAGCATCCTGTTTTGCCTACTCAATTCTATTTCTAAGACTCTTTTTACTTTCTTTGTTGGATTCCCACAGAATCTCCCTTGCCGCTTGTCTGATTGTTCCTAGAGTTTCTCGTATATTCTCTTCGCTTCTTAAAACATTTTTTTCGAAGGCTAGCAATTTTGTGATTTCACCAGTAGACAGGTTTCTTGCAGATTCCTTTACTGGTTCTTGACATTACCTTGTCACATATCTGTACAAGTTTCCATCTTCTTCCAATTCTTCCAGTATCGAATAGATTTGTCTCCTTGGTTTATGATCCATTCTGTCAATTTTTCTCCTCTTGTATCGGTTAAATTCATGCCCCATTGTGGGGATATAGCATTGAAGTCTTCCGCAATAATTGCCTCCTCTCATGAAGGATATCTTCTAGGTCTTGAATTTCATCGTTACAGGAGAAGTAGCAACTGAAGACCATAAACTTATTTGTGGTACTATATATGTGAAGCCTTGTCCGTATCCCTGGTCTTTGATAGGTATGTCGCCATTGAGGATTTTTATAGTCGTTTTGAGGTCTTTTCTATAAACTTAGTCTCTCCTGCCACGCAAAACATTGATATTTAGTTCGCTTATGATTATAATTTTTGCCCCAGTGAGGCTGTGGTAATCCCTAGATCATGCGCTTGTCGACTCCTGTTGGTGTTGATTTGTAGTATTCTTATCCCGATCGAGATGGATTTCTGATGCCTCCGACTTTTTCATCTTTGAGATCATTTGGCATTTGCGAGTTCCTGTCTGGTGGCCCTCCAGATTGCATAGAAGGCAGTACGGTTCGTTATTGCACTTTACCGCCTTTTGGCCTTACTGCCTATATTTCAAGCAAAATTGTTCCTTATTCGGCCCAGCGCACTGCTCCTTCAGATGTACACGCCCCCATCACCTGAAACATCGCTTCCAGTAATTTTTCAGTTTCATTTATGTATAATATGATTATAGCGTTTTGCTTATTGCCGTAGGCTGGTCCTCAGTCACCACCTCATCCATTTCCCTAACATGGATAGTCTTGTTGTTTTTTAGTAGATAAGTCGTAGCTTCCAGTACTTTTTCTTCCAGTTTCTTTTTTATTGCTTAAGCTTTGCTCCGTCCATTCTGAACTGTTAGGATGACTTCGTTGTTTCTACTCTTCCTGATTTGCCTGATTTCAGCACCCACCTTCGTTATGGTTGACTGTCTCTATGATTTTTTTTTCATACGTATCAATAAGGCATCCTAACTGGGATTTCTTGTCTGCTGGTTCTGTACGTTACCTGTTAAGGTGTTATTCATCCTTTTTTTCATCGTGTCTGCTTTGTCCTTACCTATTCGCTATTCTAGTTTTGAGATAACTGGTTGAATATCGGAGTATGTGAACAAAAAGACCAACATACAATTTATTACCAGTCCAAGGAGACCATCTCTCTCAGAAATGACGAGCTTGTTTAGGTTCTGTTTCATTGCGTGTTTCTTTATATTCGCTATAGAATGAAAAAGTTGCTTGTCTGACTTTTCATTTACTACAATGTCTTACTCGAAGATTGGGTAATACCCCCAGCTTGATGTCTGATTAGGATTACCATCATTATCTGGGAATTCCAGAGACTAATGCATCATAGCTATTTCATTTTCCTTTTTGTTCGGATGGACCAATCCCTCTCTGCCTCCAACTTCCTCATGATTCTATTTATATATTCATCCTTGGACTCTATATTGCTGGTATACGGCAAGATGATAGGGGATTCATTTGGAGCATTCGTGGTCTGTAAACTTTCGATCTTAAAATCTGTTTTTCCGTTAATCAGCTGTCGCCCCCATACGAACGACAACTCTCAGAAGTTGAGAAACTTATGCGATCTAAGGGCTAACGAGGTCTCACCTTTCAACGTTCGATTCCTAACACTATGCATGGATTAATGAATTTGCCAGTTTTCCAATCTTCTTCAGAGACACCACAAAATTCTTCGTATTTTCCGTCTTTTCTCAGTTGTTTTCTTCTTGATCTCATTCTCAGAAACATGTTTCGCTTGCCTTTTCTGTTTCTCTTCCAAGGTTTTAATCTGCTTTCGTAGTTTCTATCAGTAGCTTCTGATGGAGATGAGAGGCATTGTCAGTATCGCCTAACCAACCTCCAGGTCACCGAGATTTCAGCTTTTTAACATTAAAGCTCACTGAGTTTCCAGCTTTTTAACATTAAAGCTCAAACTGCTACTGATCTCGCAGATTTTTGTTTTCGGCTTGTTTCAGAACTTGCTATGTATTATGAAAATTGGTTTTCAAATACGAAACCTTCAAAAAACCATTGTCATAATAATATCAACTCGGTGAATATAACTTATATTGTGAAGTCAATGTATTGAAACCAGTTTCACTTTCATCATCCAAGCCCAACATTCAGGAATCGTATAATGATAGAATTATAGTTCAGGTTATGGATCATCAGTTTACGCCAACAAAATATAACTAGGGAACTTCGTCATGAAACATTTAACTTTCAACGGTATACGTTTATTTCATATTATAGTTTGTGTAATTCCAACATAATTGCTGCCTACTGTATTAACAGTTATCGGCGTATACTTTGGTCGACGTCAAGCTTAAGCGCACTCACTGCTGATTTATCGTAGGAAAACGGAATTGAACTTCACATTATTTACGATAGCAATCTGATAATAGGAATATTCGCTTTGATTCTCACTTTTGAAACTGTTAATGAAGAATCGAGCATCTGTTGAGTGATAACTGTACAAGCAAGCAGAATGGAGACCGGTCCACTAACTTCGGATGAAATATTTATTGAACATGTAGGCAGTGGGTTAATGACGACTGTTTTTGGGGTCATTATCGTCAAAAATTCATTGGTTCATGAGAACACCATGAGTTTTTTTTGAGGGTAGTCATGAGAACCACACAAAATATCATCAAATATTAAGTAATTATTAAATGAAAAATGGAGATTTCAAGTTTTCACAAATATGCTGCTCAGTTGTTGCTGATACTTCGAGAAACTATCTTTAGCCAAATAGAAAAAGGGGTATATTTTAAGGAGATATTAGTTTTTGTCTTCTGTGAAGTTGGATAGAATTGTTAAAACTGATAACGAAGATTAATAGTTTCGACCTTCCGATGACTCCAACTGCCGATGACTCCAACTGTCAACCCTGTTGAAATACTTGGTCTGGAGGAAAGTTCGAACCTTAGAGCCACCAACAAGAATTGTTGATATCCATTTTATGGATATCCAATGTTGTTGTTGTTGATATCCAATGAGGTTGTTGTCTCGGGATCCATCTTGTTGGATACATTTGAAAAATTATCAAGTCGTCCGTGTATCAGAATTGTAAACATACAACTTACCTTGCTGCAAATTGAGAGTGGTCTCGATGTATCCACATATTATGTGATAGTACTGGATCGGAGTCTGCTTGTCGCTCCGGATGTGTGTGTATTTTTTGTTGTTTCAGATGATCTTTTCCTCACTTGTGCTCGTTCAAAGACAATGCCATGAATATTTTCTGAGTATACTACTTTATGTAGTATTCCATTCAATACTCTGCACAGAATTTAGTCCAATGTTTTTGCACAAAATTTTGAACAACATTTTTGCCAATTTGACGAACTGTTTGGCCTTCTTTTTATGAATAGTGTTTCTCATACAAGTCCATGAGTGAAATGCTATTTCCTCCACTTAAAATGTCTTCCGTTCAATATTTGACCTATTCAATTCATGAAATCGAGAGTGAAACGTTCTCTAATCTTCAGATCAGTCACAATAAGTCCCGTCATGTACAAAAGAAAGTAAATATACCATTACTACACTGTTGTAAATACTTTCTCTTCAGGATATAATTATACTAACGCCATATAACTTGTTCGTGATTTCATCGATGATTGATGATATTGTCTTTTCAAATATTGTCTTTCTGTCCATTGTAATGAAATATGTTATACTTTTTGGTGATATAACAAATATTCAATCGACAATTCCAGTTCTGATCAAACATTTTTCTGTAATATGATGTTACGTAAATAACATGAAGTAGATATCTTGCCCACGTTGCTTCAAACGTGGTAAGTGCTAATGACACTCCCTATATATTTTTATTTGCATTTCGTATGATTTCGTCATCTTTCCAATGTCATTCTTCCTACCTCTACTAACAGAAAACATAAATTCACAATGAGATAATGGTGGAATTTATTGCAGTATGAAATTCGTTTGTATTGTTTATCTGACCAGTTGGAAGACTGATACATAAGTGGAATCCTGCCGTCAGATATTGAAATCACCGTCTGACCTTCGTCTTAGAAAATCATTATAAAAGAATGTAAAAACGCATAGATAATATAAAAACAATTCCAGTCCACAACATACATTTTTTTGTCCATTGATGTATGAGTTGCAGATTTTTGAAGTTGAGAGATCGAATAATTTTTTTAATTGATGCTTTTTTGTAGTAAACTTTTTACTTTTGTCAGAACTCAAATGACACCATTTTCCGAATTTTTTTTTCCTTCACGTCTTTGATCTTCCCCGACGCAAAAATTCGTTGATTGTAAGGTTTTTAATTGCTTTTCAAACAGCCAATATCAAAAGTGACACTGAAGTCATTAAACATGAATGTTTAAATTGTTTCAGGTGAATTATATGACGAAGATTTCATAGAATTATCAAATATTCATCGAAATGTCACATGTGACTTTCAATTTGCAGCTCAACATTTGCTGGAAATGTATGCATTTTTTAATAATTGATTAGGAGTCGTACAAAAGCACCTTATGAATTATTTGGAATCTGCGATGAGGTGGTTCCAAAAAAAATTATTTTCATGTCAAATTAATGGTTGATATTGAATAACTGAACATGACCAAATTGTTTTTTAATCTTTCGAAAAAATTCAACTACCTACCAGGATATAATTCAGAAAAAGAAGTAATATTTAATATTTCCATTATGTTGAAAAATTCAGATAATATTATTAATTCAACCATTTGGGAAGCAGAAATTTTTCTATTTTGATGAGTCACTGTAATCCTGTCTAATTTTCTTGAGTATTCTCACCTTGATATCGCTTTGTAGTATGGAATATTTATGCAAATGAGTTTGATATTGATAAGATGTATTTTCAGTCATCATTTAGGGCAAGTTCTGGTTGACACCCTACTTTCTAGAATAAAAATAAAAAATATATTTCAGGATTGGTTCGAACACCTAATCTCTCGCACACTAATAAAGACACTGATCTCACAAAACATCTTGCTATTATTCATACTAGAATGAATGTAACAAATGCAAAATTATGTTCTGTTATACTTTTTGATATAGTTTGGGAAAAATCTTTAGGCAATTCACTTCTCCATCATCATACAGAAACTGAGAAACTTCCGAAGAAGGAAAGAAAGTTATTGAATATATCATAAAATACACACAACAAAGATGTGTAGATCATGCACAGAAATTTATTTAAAATACAAACTGGAATAAAAAAATTCATCCGAAACAAGTACTTATAAATATATGAACATCAGAGTTCAAAGAAATGATATTTTCCCATCCAACCTTCCTTTTTATAATTCAGTACATCACGGAAATGAAACATTTTTCTTTAAAAAAAAAATTCACACTCTTCAATAATTTTTTTCAATAATATAATCCTACAATTTCAACAAGAAGTGATATCAGAGTTTGGGATGATTCGTTAAACACTCTGAAATGAATTGAATCTTTGTCATTATGTAACATTCACTGGTAAGAGATTTTTTTATTTGTTCACTTCATGAGTTGATTATGTAACTAGTAATTTAAAACGTAAGATGAGAATGAAGAATCATTAACAGTCTCTTCGGCAACAAATTATGTATTTATGGGTTTTGAAAGTACCTTGAATTAATAATTTTTATGACGTACCTAGAGTCAAGAGAGTTTTTTTTCTATGAGTTCAAATAGTAAATAAGATTAAAATAATTTATAATAATTGACCTAGCGTCATGATAATCCCAGATGAGGCAAAATATATGAAAAACAAAACAAAAATTGTTTTAATGATTGAGGTGAGGAAGGTAGTTATTCAGAGGTTCTCATTATAGAAACATTCACAGAAAATCTTTGAAAATACTGAAAACTTTCTATTTTGGAGAATTGTTTTTTTCTTATTAATCAATTACCTCTGCTAGGCTAGCGGAACTAATCTGGATTTATTTTTTGGATAATTTCGGCAAAAAACAATTTGTTCAAACATATTACGCCATGATTTCAAGCTAATGTTAAACTTATCTCTCTTACTAATTTCCTACATTGTGTCAATTCGTTTTGCTAACTTAGGCTTTAAGCTAGTAGAACCACATTCAATTTCTTCACTTTCAGTCATTTTGAATTTACCATAACTTTCAAGCTCCTTGTTGACAAAAGGAAAAATTGTTATATCAGCTCTGAAGCTTTTGGTGCTGACCGTGTCAATATCACATTTTTACATTTTTGCTGCCCTACTATAATTCCATATATAACACATACAGTGTGTCAATTTGAAAACTTCCCACCCTCAATATCTCCCTTCCAGTACATAATATGAAAAAATGGTCAGACAGGTCAACTTTATTTGCAAGGGGGACACTCTGAATGAATATTTTCAACCCTCGGGGTTCAACCCCCTAGGAGGGGTGGATGTTACCCTCAGAATTTCAAATGGAAAGGGGGGTCAAGTGGCACATCATTTTGAAGGGCATTCAATTC
>NW_019289619.1:59993-85910 GCF_000500325.1 Leptinotarsa decemlineata | reverse complement strand
AATAATAAAACGCAAGCCGTTGTGATCAAATTCAAATACAAATCTAGAAATGCTTTGGACAGAAGAAAAGGAAATTTCAACAATAATACATGCAGATTTTAAGGCGTTGCTGCCTTTTATTCCGGCGAATGCAAAACAATTCTATAAAAAATTGAAGGGAGCAGAATTCTAAGATGATCGAAAATGAGTTTGAGGAGGAAAATAACAATGATTAAAAATTTCGATTGGAAAAATTCTGCATTGAACTCAGTTGAAATAAGTATTTTATAACAACTGAAATTTCATTTTGTACAGCATCTTTCTTAGTGTAAAATGGATTTAGGCTTATTTATTAGAAAGGAACTGAGCGACAAAAGTCTTAAAATTATATGAAAAGTCTTACTTTGATACCCCTTTTTCATAAATTGAGTAAGTTGAATTATTCACATCAATCATAAATGAATGTTGTCATTTGAGAGTATTTAAGTAAGTGTCTGCAATGTTGCAACTTAAGGCGTTTTCTCGAAATTACGCAAATGTCGCTTGGTGCCCTTCCGATAAGCATGATCCAAATCTAGCATGAGCATGGCTCAAAACATATCTTATCTTATGTTGAGGTAAGAATTATAGGAGAAATATCATAATTCTATACAATGTTTAAGGTCAGTTCCACTTTCGTTCGATATACTTTCGAAACAACAATAGCTTTGTCACGTTGAAGTTGGTTTCGTAAGCGAAAAAAAGTCAATACATATTTCTCATTAATTTCCTATAATACTGGTTTCACTTTCAATTCGTTTCCCAAAAATTTTAAGGAAAAAAGTGAAATTTCCTATTCAACAAGAAGATTGCAGACCACGAGGTTGAATTCATTACCTTTTATTGGATCAGAACGATCGTTCAAAAATAGTAATGGATGCATATCGATACTTTTATTTCTCTCGATTTCATTCTACTCAACAATTCAAAAAATTTAATCGTTCGTTTTTAAACTAACCTATCTGTTTCAACGCTATCCACCGTCTCTTGAAAATGTATCTAGAATCTTGTGATGTTGAACTCTCAAGAAGGTGAACAATTTTTGTTTTTTTTAGATTTTGAGTATTTTCATAAAAATATTTTTAGATATTGAATGTATACAGATTACATAAGTTACACTTCGGAATTTGTGCATTTCCATGAAATCTATGTTGGTGACATAGGCATGAAAAAAAGTTATGAACAAACAAATCCTTATCAATACATCCTGAGTAAAACCGTATTTGTTGAAAAAATTATGATGAAATATTTTTAATCAAACAAAAATCTTTAGGGAACATTTTCAGGTTGTGATAATAATGACCTAAAATATGAAAAATGTAGAAATTTTCATTATTCACATTTTGTCAAAAATTAGAGGTGTTCTCTCTCAAAAACCTCTTATCCAGATTCACTCTGTGAAGACTGATATAATCATTTAATATGTATTAAAAATCAGTTACATTTCTCAACTACAAAGCGTTAATTAGTTGAAGTGAATTGGACATTTCAATGTGCTACTGTTATTCAATATGGTGTATCCACGAATATCGCGTAACGTTTATTGATGCTCAAAACAAAAGCAAATTAAAAAGTGCCTAAATTAACTGCAAAAGTGGAGAATTGGCAATTACCAAAAACAACATATTTTCAAGAATTTGGAATGCTTCAACTTCGTCGGCGACTATCTTTATGATTTCCTTAAGTAAAGATCAACATGTGACCTGTGACTTAATTTTTGTTAGCCATATTTGGAATGCTGCAGTTGACAAAGACTAGCTGATGCTCTTGATATTTCTAAGTCATTTGTCCATATCTGTCATAAGAACTCACTAAAATTCAATTTTATTACTTGCTTGACGGTGTTGCTCATATTTCTCAAAGGTAGTTCTTAAAAACCATTAACATTAGGATATATTGTTTCCAATCACTTTTTTTATTCATTTCAATGACCTATTACAAAAGATCACCTATGTATAATGCTCATACAAAATTCATATTTTACTCAACATCAAAAAAATTTACATCTTGAAAAAGATTTCGACGTAACCATTTATATCTTATTTCTATGGAAACTCATACAACACACAGCTGAAAAAGCAAATGCGCCACTGGAATCAATGAAGTCGCCCCGGAGCGCCAATTAATTTTTATTTTTGTTTTTATNTTTCGAAACTTCGACCACTAAAGAAAACAAGGGTAACACAATTTTGCTGGCGGCGTCTATTAATTTATTTTGTGACTAGTTGCCTATATATGTATTGGTATACTCACATCACTGGAATAAAAAGCTGTCGGTATATATCTCCAACCTTCAGCACCATCTTGGGAATGCTGCTCATACAATTAGGAGCTATTCTCAAAGTAAGGTTTGGCCATACTGTGAATGTATAGGTATAGAGATATATTATCAAGCTGAAAGTTGCCATAACCACAATACTTACAGGAAAAATCCCCTAATAATTGTTTTTGATCCGAAATTTTTGTATGACTGACCATGTAGAATAGTTTTCGAATGATAACCAAGAAAATAGTCAGTCGGTTTTGTCGTTTGTTTGTACCATAATCAAATGAGTGTATTTTCTTGTTGTTGCTTGTTTTTTATCGTCTCCTGAAGACAAATCAAATCACGAAACGTACTTTAAATTATGGAATTTCAGGGTCCACTATTAACATTTACTACGATTCCGCGTTGGCTTTGTCCGGCATTGATGCAAATCATCGACTCCATACACTCCCAACTTCACTTTTTAAATAATTTCATTAAAACGAATATAATATGTGTCTAATGATTCAAATTCAATAGACAGACAATTCCCACCAGAGAGTATGCGATGCAAAATTATTATTCTGATTAAGGTATTTTACAGTCAATTTTGGCAGAACTTTCAGCAAGTTTATCTCCACGTCCTTATTATAGGGTCTTAGTTACCCGAAGTGATAACTTACAGCCGATCCTACCTCATTCTTCACAGTATCGCCAATATGTTTGAATGTGTACATTTTTAAACGCCAGAAGCACTGAATTGGGATTTTGAAGAATTTAATCTTTACTTCCTTCATGTCTTCACAAACCATGTTAATTTTTTTTTCACTTCCTCTTGAGGAAGTGAAACTTCTGATCACTTCTAACAAGAAGTGATCAGGGCCGTAGCGAAAAGAAAAACCAGGGGGTGGGAGGAAATCCAAATTTTCCCAACTCCACCAGCCAAATTAGTTACTACTATAATATATTAATTTTCTTACTCAGCTATCCAAAGATTGGCTGAATGCTTACATGTCCGTTAGGGTATGCACAAACGAAAATAAATGTTGGTAATTATAAAAATAATAATGGGAATTATTCTACTTTGGACCAAGGTCTTTGTCCTTCCACCATATCCACAATGTATAGGAATATTCAATACAAATGAAAGGAAACGACACTTAAATAATATTGTGCTTATTGTTTTCTACTATTATTTTTTCTATCTTCACGGCCCGAAATTTCCCAACTTTAACAAGTCGAAAAAACAGCGAATAATATACAGGACACTTTTTACTGTTCTCTTTGTAAACAACCTTCCGCAGTCTGAAAAATGAACTAAGCTGAATACAAGTACAAGTGATTTGTGAAGTATGTTAAAAGAATTAGAGCTATTCACAATTTGGCGCGAAAGTTTGAACGTGAATTTCAGGTTTTGAAAAGGGAAAAAGATTTGTTTTCGAAACTTCGACCACTAAAGAAAACTAAGTTTAAATATTCAATTGTATTCAATTAATTTTTTCAATTTGTGGACAACATTTATGAATACAAGTCACTTCCTAGTTGAATATAATTACATTAATGAATGCCAAGAAAAAATTAATAAAAAATTACCTAGTTCAAGTGTTTAGTTTCCTTTAGAAATTTTATGGATGCAAGTGAATGTGGAAGGCCAATATGTGAACTTATAGTAGGTAGATAACATGTAATTGTAGTTTTTCAGACTTTACTATCTGAGAAAAACAAAGTACTGAAACAGGTTAGATATTCAAAATCTGTACATGCAACTCAGTATTTATTACGGCAAATAGAACGACAACCGAAAAAATTATTATTAATCATTTAAACAAAGCAATAATAAAACGCAAGCCGTTGTGTGCAACACAGAAAGCTTCCGGTTTTCTGACGTAGGTAAACCTAATATGGACAAAACAGTATAGTCTACTTTGACCGCCTAATAACCGGAGCAGAATTGAAGTGAAGTGAAGTCGATATAGGTATTCTACAGCGAATATTAATACCGTGTGTCACACGGCATTCTACGGGAGGATTTCCAACAACCCTTGTTCTAAAACCAACGTTAAGGCATAAATCCCTTTTTATCGAACATTATAGAAAACATTAAATCCAATGTTTGTTAATTGTCTAACAACCTCGAATATTATCTTTTTCAATTGCGGAATTTAAGTAGAGTAGTTTGTAAAAAAATGCAATAGGTTGTTTTTAATTTGAATGAATGCCTTTAGCCATAATAACTAGAGCGTATTCAGCTATGGAAATAGTTTTCCCATAAAGCAAATTGGGAAATAATACTTTCTGTTTTTATACCAATTTTAATTAACGTTACTGCAGCTTTGTCCTATCAGGACATTTTCAAACTAATACAATACAATTTGAGCCATATTTCCATTAGAAGGAGTAGGGATTTGTGAGAAGAGATCGTGAAATTTTTTTAATGGAATATTTTTTATCAATTTCAACTCGTATATTATTGTTCTCTTCTTTATCCGTGACAGTAATTTCTTCTTGAAGAATAAGTATCATCAAATTCAGTGTAAATTTCGTCAAATTTTTCATACCCTATTTGAAAAGCTCTATGATACGTATTATCGCTACCTTGAAAACCCCCCCCTTCAAAAAAATTGTGTTTGCCCAGTTCCGTATGTAAAGCCAACCTGAAATTTCATAAAAGGTATTGATATTTCCTATGAAAAATTTCAATTTTCTCTAGTGGACTACTATACTTTTTCTAAGTCTTATAACAGGAAAATAATATTCATTTGTGAAAAATATCACGAATCATAGTAATATTCAATTTCATGACAAGAAGTAAACTGAAGAGAACATTTGTAATGCACTGTTTGGAACCTTTGGTGTACTAATGAATATAAATGGGGTTTTTTCCCAACACCAAACCGTTATTTTAACACCACGACACGTGTTTCAATCACCAAGTGATCATCTTCAAGAGGAAGATCAAACTGAAACTGCTTTGCTGTTGGGAAAAAAGTCAAGTAATATTCTTTAGAGAAAACATTCCAAAATATTTCCAATTTTTGTTATTTTATTCAGTGTCAAATATAGTTTCGAAATTCAAATAAAACAATTCGAAAATGTGACTTAACTCAAATTGGACTCGTTTCCACTTTCCGAGTCAATGTTTCCATCCTCGTTTTTTTTCAGAAACGCATTGTCAGTTCAATGACTAAGTTTGATGTTCAACGTGGATCATTGAGGTGTGAGTTTTGGATCATTTTGAACACTTTCTAACAAGAAGTGATCAGGGCCGTAGCGAAAAGAAAAACCAGGGGGTGGGAGGAAATCCAAATTTTCCCCACTCCACCAGCAAAATTTCCCAACTTTCGAAAAAATTACCTCATCCTTTGATACTTTCTATATACACTGAAATTTCGCCAAGATATTGGTTCATGTTTATTCGAAAACAATTTATGTAACTCTCCTAGTAGGAAATATGGTTTTAGTTTTGTTTCATGTGAAACTAGTCCGTGAGTAAACTTCATGTAAAAATCTCGTAAATCCATTGAGCAATTCTTATGAGAACATTCGAGTAACTTACAATAAATAATCGTACTGTTATTATAGGAAAAGTTCAGCCTGGTTTCATTCATGGGAAAATAGGACTTGTATTGATTCTTTCAACGCGATTACGAAGTAATGTGTACATAGGTACACAGAAAAAACCACTATCCTATTTTCACATATAACCCTATTCATTCAAATGATATAAATGACTAATAATGTTGATTTAATATAGAATCATTGAGCTGATTATATCCCCTTCTGTTTCAACTATATACTGATTACTAGTACTGTGTTGCTGTATCGCTGCTGTTCCAATGTTTTGACGGAATCAGAATCAACGAACTTAGGCGTGCGCAGCGTTATAGAACAGTGCTTTAAAAAAATTGTTCTACAGCGCCATCTAGTGACGAGCTACAGAAATTTTCATAGCCTAAAACCTTCTCTATGAAAAATTACGTATACATGTCAAGTTTCATCACGATCGAATGAGCGATATAGAAGTTTATCACTTACCAACCAACCAACCAACAAACATCCATTTTTATATAGTAGACTAGCACTATATTGCTGTATCGGTGCTGTTCCAATGTTTTGACAGAATCAGGATCAACAAACTTAGGCGTGCGCAGCGTTATAGAACAGTGCTTTCAAAAAATTGTTCTACAGCGCCATCTATTGGCGAGTTACAGAAACAATGATAGCCTAAAAACCTTCTCTATGAAAAATTACTTATACATGTTAAGTTTCATCACGATTGGTTGAGCGATGTCGAAGTTTATCACTTACCAACCAACCAACCAACCAACCAACCAACAAACATCCATTTTTATATATTAGATTAATTTCTAAACAACAGGTGAAACACAATTACTTCAATTATTAGAAAGTTCAGTTTCAAATTCATTCATTTATGTAAAAAGTGATTGATATTGACTCAACTCTTACATTCAAAAATTAAATGAATATATTTCATCTCAGGGCCACATTTGGGGAAGGGCAGGCGGGGCTACTGCCCTGGGGCTTCCACAATAGAGGNCCTTTTGTATATTGTAGTCCGACAAAGTACGTCCATCTTCCAATTGTTTACCAGCAAAAATGCAAAAATTAAACACTGTTGGTCTGGTGGAATTCCCTCCTTGTCTTGAATGTCATTTGATGAAACGATAAAAAACTTAACTAATTCAAATTTTTGTGAGTTAATTACATTCTTAATTTGACCAATTTTATTCAACTTATTTCTTGTTTCCTGTATCGGTTTGCTGAAAAAATGTTGTCAATATGTTTGTTTTAATTCTGCATTCTCATTATTTCAATTATTTCAACTTGTGCAGCTGATGATCAATACATCCCATAAATCTATCTTTTTGTGGCGATATCGGTGAGTTTATTACTTTCAGTTTGACAGTGTTGTTTAGATTTTTATTTGAAATTGTCACTGAAACATTGGAAATGAAATTTAAAATAGAAAGTATCAATCATTATATTTTCTATATATCCTGGCAAATCTATTGTTTTCAATAATGTCTATTATATTTCACTTAAAGAAGGTCGATACACAACATATAACATGTCTATATTATTGAAGATAACCTTACGATAATTCTATGGAAAACACTTGTCATTTAGCAATATACAACAGTTTCAGTGTGCAAGGTTTTCAAAGATTCCACAGCAGCTTTCTAATTATCAATACTCTTACCCGTTACTTGATGAAAACTAATAACACTAACGATGACAATAATTATAGAATTTTCACAATAAATTTTATTCAAACAGGCATTTCAGGTGAAACTAAAATCTATTCGTCTTACTTGATGTAAATCACGAAATATCAGGCTTGTTGGATATTCTTTCCTTTTTATAATAATGAAGATATCAAGTCGAACCATCATGTATGGTCATCAAAGCATTGGTATTTTCTCTATATACTGAACTTTCTATTGATCAATTGCCAATTCTCAACAAAATCATTTTCTATCAGATGAATAACTTTCACTGTATACCATTTCTAAATAATAATCGCTTTAGGCAGTTTTAACACATACCATCAGTCATGTACAAACAAATTAATCAGCTAGATGGTAATTTCAAATTTGTACCTACTGAAGCCCACACTGAAACGATCTTGAATCCATTATGCAATATCCATCATTATTACTCATTACTAAAAATAAGATACTAACGGAAGTTGTGTAGATGAGTAGAAAATTGTAATCCTCCCAGAATTACATTCCGGAAGTATTCGAAATAAAAGTCTGAAAAAAGATACGACATGTTACTGAATGACTGCAGATTCAATCACGCAAACTAGTGATCAGTGCTGAGAACGTAGTAGTGCGAATACATTGTTGCAGACTACTTTGAATTATGTAAACTCGTCTTCTAAGAATATTTCAAAACTTTTACATACAGATTTGAGATGATTGTGTAGGATAGCAAAACTTTTCAGAAATAGAAGTTCGTCGTTTGATTTTTTTAAAATTACCCGTTCTATTTTACAAGGTTTATTACGAATGAATACTCATAGTATTGAGCAGTATTCAAGTAATAATTATTCCGTAACCAACTTAATTTCAAAGGAAAACTAGGGTATAAGAGTAAGACCCGTGTTACATGGAGTGTGCCTGTTTTCATCCTCAGTGTACAGATAATGAATCAGTACAATGTACAAAGATAAATGGAAAGTGAAACCTCTAATGAATACTAGTCCTATACCAGAACACCAGGAGATGAACTATACAGGGCAGTGTTTGTGTTGGAGATAAATATAAATGTTGGAGATTGAATTTATTCTCTTCGAAATGAAAATTGTATCTTATGGTGAAGGAGCTACATTCATAGTAAAAATTATTGATACTTCAAGCACACACTATACTGTGCGCTTGAAGTATATTTAAGTACAGGAAAAAAACACTCATTTTTGAATGTATGGTTTCAGATAAATATGTTGAAATAGTTATAAAATGAATGTTTGTCGTTAGCTTATTTTCAAAATTACTTCATATGTATGTATGAGTGCTTCGCAAACAAACTCATTTATAGATCAATATGGAAATTTGTTGTTTTCATGAATTGTATCAAGCTCTCAAAACGAATAAATTGATTATCACTCGTTAAATAAAATTAGACAGGTTTTGCTGGACATGGAAAAAAATGGGTTAGGAATGACTGCCACCTAGTATGAATAAAACGTTCATGCCTTCATCATTGGATTAAAAATCAGTATATCAAAAGACCTCACAGAAACTGTTTCTTTTGTATTCTGAATGGGTCTCACGAAATCTGTGTTAAACATGCAGGAAATATTTAATTAATTTTGTTGATTCAAAAAATTGGAACAAGTAAATGCAAATCGTGTTCTGCTTTGAACAAAAGAGATTCTGTAGTATGGTGAGTCAAACTTCTTCATCTTCTTTTGAAATTTATATTGAACAATTTTCTCGATATCGAACTGAATTCAAGTAGCTTGAATAGAAAATGTTACAGGTTCTGAATTACACAAAAGCAATATCAATTACCCACCATTTAATTTTTATGAGATTATGAGAACAAGTGAAAACACTCTATTACAGTTTGGTGGTGGAGCTCTGATAACTGATTTGTATCGCCTAAAAGATCCCCAAAGGCTGTTCTTGAGAATTATTTAACAAAAAATACGCAGACCCCTGATGTGATGATTATTATTGGAAATGTAATATATTCGGTATTTAATAACTCTTTTTGCTGAAAATAAATACTATCTATAAAAAGGAAATTCAGATCACCCACACATAACTTTAATACACATCAATATATTGAGTCAATATAATGAGTAACAAATGCAAAACGCTCAAACCATATATTGGTTCGAAATTTTTACACTCTTCCACACGAAACTGAAATAATCCAAACCGCTTCAAAAAGAACTGAAAAATACGAAGGCGCAAAAGGCCATCAAAAATTTTAAGAATGAATCTCTAATTTCCGAATTCAAACTAAGTAATTAATTGAATTCCGAGTTTGAAGTCAGAAATGAAAAAAAACCTACTTAAATTTCAAAATTCGTCGGATGCGTTCAATCAGTGAGACAGACAGATCGATAGACAATTAGGCACGATGAGGAACTTCAATTATTATGTATATATTTAGATGTAATGATAATATTTCGATATTCAGACAATAATTATTGTAAATTGTAGTCATATGATGAATAACATATAAATTACTATTAAATTAATATTGTTCATATCACCAGTTCAGTTCAAGCAGCCGAGGTGAACACTTGTGCCAATGATAGTGAAAGTGAGGTGAAATCTTATTGAATGATTTCCTAAGTGCTAAGTGAAAAGTGTACCTACCTGGAGCAACTCAGACGCTCGAAGTCACTACCTTTTAGGGCAGACTCCAGCTAGGAGGAGGAATAGTGGGTGTCACCTTCACAGAGTACTCCGCCAGTGAATCAAATGACTACATGCCGACCAAGTGCCGACCTCGTGATGACACGGGCCCACCGAGAAAAAAAACAGGAACAAAGGTTGTTCCAATGTCTTTCACTCTTATTTCTATTTTATTCCATACCATTAACCTTACAACATTCGTTACAACACGTGCAATCAAAAAACTAACAATTACACCCCCAACAACCACACCTCCTACAACCACTTTTCACTCCCCCAGTCCATCAAGCTCCCCCGCTGCCTCAATAATCTCACCAGAGAAGCCTTTACAATGTCCCCTATAACTTCAAACATCGAAATCCTAAATACTAGGAACATACCTGATATCACATCTACCCAAAAAGACATGTTCAACCTGCTGAACACACAAGAAATCTTCCGTGGATACATCTACGAGTTGAAAGTCAACTACAATAGAACGATCCTATTGAAAATAACAAACAGCAGCAAAACTGCCAAAACCCTTCAAAAAACCATAAGGCAGAGAACAGGACATCTTGCTATCCAGGTCAGCGACCTCAGACCCCAAGCAAACGCAAATCAACAACCTCCCGCCTGCATCCCGCATCTCTCCTTCGTGATAAGTAGCGTAAACCACGACACCATGGGGGAGAAACTGATCAGTCATTTCGAACAGGCAAAGAAAATCCCTATTGAAATCTGGAGAATGATCTACAGAGCCACCAACAAACCGACTACCCTCAGAGTACTCACCGCCAACAAAGACCAGTATACTCACTGATATACTCACGGCATAAGCATTTATAGAAGAATATATACATGCGAGGCCTCAAACCCCAACCCGGTACCTGCTAGACCAAAATACTGTAGCAAATGCAGCACCAAGGGCCACACAGCCCTGAAGTGCCAAACAGCTACCCCAAAATGCCCACGGTGCGACGACGCTCACGTTCCCGCACAGTGCAACAAAGTTAAAACCCCCAAATGCCCAAACTGCTCCGGTAATTACCCGGCATACTCCCTCAAATGCCCCAAACGAATCACCTCATCTGAGAATCACAAGGCAGTGGCCCGGTAACAGTCCACAGGCCGGAACAACCTTTCGTCATCACAAAACAAGTAGCCTCAATCATTGAGCTACAGATCACCTTCGTACTCAATTATATTGAGTCATCAGGAATTATATTCCGGAATAGAGGACAGAAATTCTAAAACTGACAAACGATTTATGCGTTCTAATTTTTTGTCACAACCTCTTTGCCACGGCCAGTGATAACAAACTCACCTTCAATTTCACTAAAAAAAACAGGCATTAGCCTGTTTTTTCAGTTCGGGGCCGCTGCCATTAGGCAGGGGTGCCATTAAGCACCTCTTGGACACCCTATAAAAAACCATTAGTAATATAACAGCACTAATAAAACAGCAATTACACCGATTCCTTCTCGATTGCAGGAGCTCCGACAGAAGTATACCAAGAGAACCATATCCACTCTGCGATATAGACACTGGCCGCCCCCTGGAGACCGGTGCCACACCTCTGGAAAACACCGAAGGGAAAGTTTCCGTTCTGCAGAAATACCATATGGCTGTCAGATAGAAAGCGGCCCGGAACCCCTGCCAACACACCAACACAACACCAACCCACAACCACATGCCAGCGACTCATGCGAGACACGAAAACGAATAAACAACACAAGAAACCACACGATCCAATTCAACGACAACCACCGCAATCACCCGGACATCCAATTAACACAGAACCCAGACGAACCAGCCCAAACAAGACCACTGTCATGAAAATGGACACCAACTAACTCAGAACTGAACCATATAAACTAACCCCACATACTAACCTAGAATTAAGTAACCACGTACAAGAATTATTTGTACTAACTAACCCGCCCCTGAAGAGGAGAAAATCCTATAACAGAGGCCCACACCTAACCATAAGTATAAAAATATAATGTAAAAACACAAAGAACTAATAAACGTATTTGAATTAAATTGAAATTGTTTATATTCCTTGTGAAATGGTATTACAGCAAATACAGAAAAACCAAGTAATTTTTTTCGAGGTCGATTTCACGTCGAATGTATTATTAATAAATTTGAGTAAATGCAGTATTGCAAATAATACATGTGTCATATAATAAATGGTATATTATTGTGGTGACCCAATAAGAAATTGAGATATGTAATCAATTCGCCAAAATGTGGGCTGCTGAAAAAATTAAAAACTTCTGCAATAGAACTTTTTGTATCACAAGCTATCCTCCGCCATTACATTGGAATATATGTAAGCCTTACTGATTGAAAATAAATTAATAAAATTTCTCATACAGTCCTACTCTTTTACATCAAATCTTATGAGCAAACATCTTATTCTACGGGCATCCTTAATTTGACTGTTTTCTTATTTCTTGTTTCCTGTACTCGTTTGCTGAAAAAGTTTTTGTCAATATGTTTTAATTCTGCATTCCCATTATTTTAATTATTTTAACTTGTGTAGGTGATGATCAATACATTCCATAAATATCTTTCTGTCATTCTTCATATTTGCGGTGCAACGAATCTTCTCTCCCATACTATTCATTTATGGCAACAAACTTTGAAGCTGATCACTACTTACTCAAATGTAAGACGGTCAACAAATCCAAGAAATTACATTTTCTTGGATTGGATCTTTACTGTTTCTTATAGAAGAAACAGTAAGATGAATCAGGTTTTCAGTGTTTGACGAGTCCATATCGTACCAGCTACCAAATGATGTAATCGGCTTGATTACGAAACTGGATTCATTTAGTCGAGTTCGAATAGGTGTGAGCCACAATAAACTTTTGCGGGTTGCAGTGGATACTCGAAAAGAACCTCTCAATTCAGACCTTTCTACCATCGGAATAATTTTAGAGAAATTAGATTATATTCAAAAGACGACTCGGGAAACCAACTAATAAAGCTATAAATATCCAGATTAATGAGGGATCTACTTCCTAATATAATTTCACCTATTTTCTCAGTTTGCTCAAAATGGATTAAAGTTATGATAACTCAATAAAATCATATATTGGCTCTTGAAAAGATTCTGTGGTGAAAGGACAATGATAGAAAAAATAATCTCACCAACATATTTCAACAACAACATGTAAGAAATAATCATGAGTCAACCTAACTTATAATTAACTATACCACGTTCTAGATTATTTCGCACAGTATTCGTAACTCCTCAATTATATTCGTCGTCCTATATTTCTCCATTAATATTGTCTAGTCGAAGCGATAATTTTTTAGGCATGCCGTTCTGAAAATACGCTTCGTCTTCGAAACTACTGACCCACATCTACTACGTCCGTTTTGTTTGTATACATCGAGTAAACTCTTCGAACTAACGTGCAAGAACTTTTGAGATGCCACAGTTTAGTCGATGCATGGTCATTTACGGAAACATCGACCTCAATACTTTCTACATGAAGGTAATGTTCGTTTATAACGAATAACTTCAGCGATAAATTCAAAATTGAAGTCAGAAACATGTTTGGACAATTTCAAGATGGGAATTTGGGATCTATTTTTCATTACTTGTTCATCGGTTTAAAAAAAACTCTTAAAATCTGTTTTTCCGTCAATCAGCTGTCACCCTCCTACGAACGGCAATTCTCTCAAAAGTCGAAACTTGTGCGAGCTGAATAATAACGAGGTCTTACCTTTTAACGTGTGATTCGTAATACGGATGTAGTGGATTGAAGATTCGTAACGAAACATCCATCTTTCATCAATCAACATTGTTGATTGTTTTTTCATTAGAGATCTAGTTCCGTTACATTTTTTCATTTAGCAAATATTACTTTTACGACATACTAAAAAAACTAAACTGTAGAAATGGATGGAAAAAGTCACATTATTCATTGAGTTATAGATATATCAAAAACTAAAATGCATCTTAAATTAAAAGTATATTTTCAGAAAAGAACAATTTTTGGGACAGAAACTTTTTCACTTTTTACTTCTTTCCCTTTGAACGCTTCCTATATTCAAATTTAAATAGAACAAAGAGTGTGTGAAATACCATCGAAATTTCTTATTCGTTTGTAAGACACATTGATGCCATTATATGTGGAATATAACATCGTTCAAAAGTCTGCCAAACCAAATAGTGTTTTTTTCGGGATGCATTGGACGTTCTTGGATCTCATGTGGATTGGTATAGTCCCAAATTTGACAATTTTTTTTGTTCACGAATCCATTTATCCAAAAATGGTCCTCATCGCTGAAGATGATTTTTCGATGAAAATAAGGATCAGTTGCCAACTGCTCCAGAACCCATTAAGTGAACACACACCGTTGTCTATGGTCGTCTACTTTCGCAAGTTGTGGTCTGCGAAAGGCCGAGTTCTTGTGAGCAACGCAAAATCGACTGACTCGGATTATCCTGCACTCTCTCACAGACAGTAGCTATGTTTTCGGCAGATTTTGCGTTTCGTCGACTTACGGGTGTTGGTCGATCGTTTACTGAACCAGTGGACTCAAATTTATCCACTACATTGCGAATATTCCTCTCGGTAGGACGATTATAGCGATCGTTAAATTGGGCGAGCACGTTACGCGCTCATGCACATGTTGTTGAATGCTATATCCATCCATAATGATTTGGCAAAACAAACTGAATAAATTGCAACTAATTTGACAAATGTAGCTTCAACAAAATGGCCGTTATCAATTATCAAAGTTTGAAAGTCCCTGTTGGAAGACACATTACAAAAAATGGGTGAATCTTCCAATGAAAGGAAAAAGTAATCAACTTAAAAAAAAAACCCAATACAAAGTTGTGTAGATCATGCAAAGAAGTAACTTTCTGACACATAGTCGAAGAAAAAGCCAGATTATTGATCTCTCATAAAAATTTAAACAGGATTCCTATGACTGGGATTCAATCATCTACGGAATACTTATCACATTCACTCATTACTTAACGAAACAAGTTTTGATATTTTTATTATTGAAATAACTTGTTCAAATAACAGTTAAAAAATTAGATGTTACCAATAGTAATAGAATTTGATGAAACCGCAAAACTTTTTTACGTTTTCTGTGTCATTTTTACAGCACCTACTCCTAAACTATGAGAATCATTATTATTCAACTTGGTTCTTTTTTATATTATTTTCGTCATGCTATAAGTCAAGATACAGAATTTGAAATGACTTGCCTGTTTAAGCACTCAACGAGGAAACATGCTCCAAAGCAACTTCAGAGGTAATAATGAACTTTCCACCATCACAGGTTTGTGTAATGATAGAAAAAGAAATAGGTGTCTTCAGAATTCAGCAGACAGTATTTTAAAAAAAATGAAAACTTTCGTGGATTCATGATGATTCTGGATTTTTTCTCCTATGAAATTAATGTCTTAGCCTTAGAGTTAAATAGAATCAGATTTCTAAATAGAAAATCGAATTTGAATCGAAATAGAAATAAAGCCCCAGACATAATGCCATGAACTGAGCCGAACAGTACTAAAAGCTTTGAAATCATTCACTTGTGAGTCTAAAGTGATTTGGGATTACAAAACTGCACTTGACAATTTTCAGAGGCGAATCAAGTGAACTATCCAAATCACAAAGGAATCGAATGGAATGAGAACATTTATATTCTAGGGGGCAATACTCTCTTCTCTAATACGGAACCTTTCTCCCATATGGAGAGTTCCGTCAATGGGAATCAATCAAGATATTATTGAAATGAAAGGCCGACAAAATAATTGAATATCACATCCCAGAACTAATATGAACAGCTTCTGGATTTGGACAAAAAATACCTGTGATTGGTGATGGGACACTTTACAGAACACTGAAAGTATTACCTCTGTAAAATGCTAATGCGGCTATACTGCCAAAACTACAGAAAAAGTGCTTTGTGAATACCAAGCTCTGGCCTAAAAAAGCTTCAGTTTTCTTGAAGGGATAACACTAATCCTCTGGGCCATCATTGAACTACATTCTAGAAAATTAATTTGCCTCTCCAAAATCTTAGTACATGGATGGATTGGGTTGTGTGCAGAAGACCCGATATGTCGCAATTCCGATAAGTACAAGTCTGATCCTTGTATTACTTTATTTAGAAGTAACACAAGTTTTTATAAACTTTTAAACCCTAAATTAGTTCTCATCTGGTTTTTAGTTTACTTATCATCTGGTTTAGAGAAGACAAGTGTGTATCCACACTTTACACAGTAATGTCTGTCTTCCATGGCTGCCATGAAAATACCAGATCCGCATCGTTCAGCAGGACACTCACGCCTTAACCTGTGGATTTTACCATTGTGTTCGACTTCATAAAATTTCAATACAACCAACTTGACCTTCTTCTTCTTATGCTTGATTTTCTTTGGGGTGGAGTAATTCTTCTTCTTACGTATCTTTGCACCTCCCCTCGCAATACAAGGTGAAGAGTGGATTCCTTTTGTATATTGTAGTCCGACAAAGTACGTCCATCTTCCAATTGTTTACCAGCAAAAATGCAAAAATTAAACACTGTTGGTCTGGTGGAATTCCCTCCTTGTCTTGAATCTTAGCCTTAACATTTTCGATGATATCCGAAGATCCGACCTCAAGAGTGATGGTCTTACCAGTCAAAGTTTTAACAAAGATCTGCATCTTGGGAAGTTAGTTGAAACAACTTCTACTCCACCATTACATGATGCTCATAAAAAGTAGGAGAGCCTTACGACCCATTACTGTAGAAATACCCTATTATGAATTTAATAAATCCAAAACAACTACTTTTCCCAATCTCCTGAGCTGAAATACTCTTCTCGACGCGAGTTTCACCAACCAAGTTGGCGTTTTCAGTTTTCTTCATCTCCTGAAGACGTCAACTTGGTTGGTGAAACGCACGATGACAAGAGTATTGCAGCTCCGGTGATTGGAAAAGAATTAATTTTAGAGTTACACAAATCTATTTTTCAAAACCTTTCACTCTTCACGATTGCGTTGATCATTTTCAAATTCAGTCTGATAGGAGAGTGTAGTACATCTTAGACCTTAAGACAAGACAAGAAACGTATATATAAATGTTTTCTACTTTAACCGACAAAAAACAACAAAATATTCAAGAGATTTAAATTGTTTGGAAAGTTCGTGAATGAATTATGCAAGTGTGGTAGTTCATTCGATTGTGGCAAATACGTGATGTACATGTACATGAATGTTCCGTTTCCATTTCGAATGATACACATAAAAGCGAAATATATTTGTTAGATTTGGAGATTCAGAATTACAAATTCTAGTCGTAGCACACGGAAGACCCCGATATACGAATATTGGTTTAGTGAACCACATTCTCGATAAAACAAAGAAGACAAAAGAATGAAAAGAATGTATCCTAAATTAAGTGTTACTCATTCACCTAGTAATAAAGTGTTTTCAATAGAGTACAACATGACTTCAGCTTGGAACTGTTGGAAAAAATGTATTTCTACCTATTCATCTTTTCCAACACCTGTGGGAGTAATATTGAACGCGAATGTTGTTAATGTCACCATATTCAAATATCTAGAACTTGAAGGAGGAATAACTACCCAATATTCACGGGTTGTATTGCTGCTAAAGTTGCTGTTTTTTTTTCGATAACCAGAAATCGTCTCCACTGAATTAGTGCAAGTCAAAAAATTGAGATATCTGTTTGATAGCGAGAAGATGATTCATGAAATAAATTCTATATTTCGCAAACAATATAATTTTGACAAAAATCCTGAAATAGATAGATTATTTTTTTTAAATGCCGATTTCTCAATATGCGTTGTGACGGTTGTGATTATTGTACTGTTTAATTTCATTTGCAACTTTTTGAATTGTGATATGTATTTATAAAATATGCGCGAAATGCATCATCTTCAAGAATGTTTTTGCCATTTGCAGTTTCATTTTTTGTTGCTTTCAGTCAACTTTCTTCTTCAAATCTATTGTCCTCTCTATCTATTTCTGTTGCTATATTTTCAATGTTCCATTCCTGGTATTTTATTCATTCTTCTTTGTCAAGTCCTAGTCGTTTCATTTTTCATAGTGATATTACAAAATTTATCAAATATGTTCATATGATAAATAATATTCATACTAGATATTTTCATTGATCTTCATTTTCTGTTGAACATGGACACAGTATGCCTGAATGAGTTATTTAAGGAGTGAGTCGTAATTAATTATCAGCAAACTGTGTTATTATACATAGAACAAGAGCCCATGAATGACTGACCTTCGTCATTTCATAAAAGCTAAAAGTTTTTCAGCGCTTCTTTGGAAACAGAGCAATTTGCAAAAATATTACTGTAATTTTTTGGGAAAGAAAGTTTTTGGCTTTCTACTACTCCATCTTGATACGATACAGAAAAAAGTGGAAATCTTCCAAAGAAAGGAAAGAAGTAATCATTTTTTAAAGAAGTAACTGTATACATAGATGTGTAGATCATACAAAGAAGCAATTTTCAGACACAAATCTGGAAGAAAAAGCCTTCCTGTAACAGCTACTTACATGTAAACATTGAATTACACGAAAGAAAAATTATTTCGAAACAATTACTTTTATATGAACACTGAATTATACAAAAAACACTTTTTTCTACTCAGTTTGTATTCCAAGAATTCAATATGAAATTAAATCAGATATCATTAACAGGGTTTCTACACTATCGCACACACACTAATCGAAATGCACACTTGCAGATTCTTTTGAATCTACAATATCAATATGTTTCCCGTATAGGGCTCCTATACAATTTGGGAAATTTCATCGATTGCGTTCTGGTGGGCAAGTTGTGAAACATTCCAAATAGCCTTTTTAGTTTCTTCAATAATTTCATGGGCAGTAGCTTTATCATTTCTATACCCCCATATAATATTTTGCATAAAACACCCTGATGCCAAAAAGCTGAAATCATTCTATACAAAAAAATCTTGATGCACGGTATTAATTACACCTGATTCATTAATTTTCATTTCATGGGCAGTAGCTTTATCATTTCTATACCCCCATATAATATTTTGCATAAAACACCCTGATGCCAAAAAGCTGAAATCATTCTATACAAAAAATCTTGATGCACGGTATTAATTACACCTGATTCATTAATTTTCATCAAATAGTGGTAGTATAAGTTTTTGTTTGAAAAGGACTACGCTACTGAATAGTTAAAATATTTCTCTGTCATGGTTATATTTTCAATGTTCCATTAATTTTTTTCCCTTTCAACTAACTTTATCAGATTGTTGAATTACTATTTTTTTGACGTTCCTTAAGTACCAACGTTACAGTACTCAAAAAAAACAATTGGATGAAAGCCCTTACTCGAAAAGTTTCTGTTCCCATATTGGATAATACAATATGGAATTTAATTTCTCACTCCCATCATCACTTCATCATGACAAATTCTCTCAAAAACCATTATATATTTTCAACAAATTTTATTAGTATGTGAAAAGTGTGATGAATATTTAGGGCAGAAAGTAAATGAGATTCAAAAAAATCAATGAATAAATGAAATGGAAGAATGTAAAAAATATTTTCATTTTACACATCTTGAAAACTTTCTGTCCCAAAACCAACTTCAATCGATCGAAATATATTTAATTGAAACTTCTTTAAAAGAATTACATAAAAAAAACATGTTTTTGTATGTATTATGTGTTTGTTAAAACGTTTGGGCTTATGCTCTTTAGATTGTTTGGATATGTATTAGAACTATCAAAATATCTTTTAATATTCATTCAAATAAATTATATTATTATATTTTAGCAAGTACATTTATGCACGACTGGGCGTGAGGTATCTATCTACAAGACATCAAATATACCGGTCGTGCATAAAACGGTGTATGTATTTCGGGCGTAATTTTTTTATGGACCTCGCCATCGCTCGGGCTATTACTTATACGCTGCTGCGGTCCATAACATCCTATTTTACGCCCTTGATACATTAATGACTATTACAACTCAATCTTCATATATTTGCTACATATGTAGCAAATATGTGTATTAGTTTGGGCTTCTAGAAAACCCTGTTGTGATTCTCTATGTAGATACTTTCTTCAACAAGTAAATTAATTTCATGTGGAGTGCCCTACACGTTAAAAGTCATTATCTAATTCAACATGTCAAATATGATCATTTGATTTGTTGCCTAATTTATATTTCAGTTCGCACCTTTCACCAGATACGTCACTCTACAACCTCATCAATATGTAGCCATTATTATGTGTCAGTTTCTGATAAAGTTTGTGTATTAGTTTGGGCTTCTAGAAAACCCTGTTGTGATTCTCTATGTAGATACTTTCTTCAACAAGTAAATTAATTTCACAATAGATGATTCTGTGGAGTGCCCTACACTCTACACGTTAAAAGTCATTATCTAATTTAACATGCCAAATATGATCATTTGATTTGTTGACTAATTTATATTTCAGTTCGCACCTTTCACCAGATACGTCACTCTACAACCTCATCAATATGTAGCCATTATTATGTGTCAGTTTCTGATAAAGTACTATCAATTTTATATTCAATTTGGTATTTCATAAACATGGGATACCAACTTAAATAATATATGTAAATGAAAAGATATCCAAGAAAGATATCATGAAACATTGGGAATGAAAATAACCCCAGCCGAATGAAATGTCTGAATATTGAGTTGGTATTGCGATTACATTATGCATGCGTGAAACTTTTTCAGCAACTCAATGATACCTTTCACTAGATATCCTTGAATCTGACCGAGAAGCTTAATGTACCCATAGCAGTTAGAAATAAAACTCTCGAGTGGGATAGAAACACTTGGTTGAATAACAAATAAAGGAACACTGTCAAGAAAAGTGGAAAAAACGTGTAAGTGGTTGTGTTGAATTTTAAGTGGCTTCAGTTGAAAAAGATTGGTACGAATTAGGTGATTTGCATCAAAAACTACCTGGTAATCAGAATGCAAATAGAATTTTTGATTTAAGTATTTTTTACTACAGCAGAGGATCCACTATTATTAAGTATTTCCTGAAAAAATAAATGAAACACAAATAATCTACTTACTCACCCTCTTACGAGTTATTCAAAATAGTGATATTTTCCGACATTTCTGGAAACTCATTAATATTAGTTGGTTATGTTTTATGAAAATCGGATTTAAGATGTTCTCAAAGAAGAGATTTAAATCTTCAACCACTGTCAGCCAAGTAGCATAAAGCATGTAAGATATGCTCCTATAAAACTGAAAAACCTTTTGCAACAATATTAGTTTTTATATCGTGTATCTTCAGATAATCATTAGTCCTTTCAAGCATGTCAAAGTGCCAATTACTTTTTGATTTTTCTTCAAAAAAAAAAAAAAGAACCACTCCTCTAAGGGAAAATAAGGAATGACTTCAACTAAGTAAGACATAGATTCCCACTATATTTTTTATCAAAGTCAACCTTATACAATTATCTGGGTAACTGCATAAAAATTGAATTTATACATTTTCAGTGTTTGTTTTTCAGTTTCGTGAGGCAATTCGATTTGCCAGAGTTTCTAGTACCTACTCGTGGGTTATTTTTTTCCATTTGTCATCTAACTAACTTCAAAAACTATTTTCCCAAATCAAAACAAGCTCTTGAATTACCTCAATGGACAGAAATGATGAATCAACTTAATCTATACATGAATACTTGTTTTAAAACATGACAATCGAATGTATTCCGAAAATAACCACTGCTTCAACGTTTTTAGGATAACCGCTATTAAAATTTCCGGTTAGTATCGTTAGAATTTGACTCCTTTTGGATTATAACCTAAGCAAATTCAGAAAATTATTATTCAACTTGTGTACAACAAACAACAAGATCCAGGTCTTATTTATAAATGACAAATTAAAATTAATTGAAATGGAACGTCAGTTATATTTTTAAACTACACAGATTTCATTTTTGAAAACCCACATAGTAACAATTTAATTATTTGATAATAAATAATTATGAGAAATAAATACGCCATAACCCTGTCCATTAAATTTATCCAAAACCTATTGATTCATCGGATAATAATGCTTGCGAAATGTTCAATGTGCAATATCAAGAACACAAAGAGTGGATACCAACCACTCCCTGTGTGAACAACATCTGAAAGAATGAATTCTTATAAATTTCTTTGTTCTGAAAATTCAATTCGATGTATATTCTATACAGTGTTTCTTAAAATGATTTGAAATCTTGCAGGGTGAGATTCTTTGTCGAAATCTTCCCATCTCATCTTCTCAAAAAACTTTCTTTCTTTCCTAATTTCATAAGTACTTAATGAAAACAATTGAATTTAATCCTTCAATATTGTATAAACTAACAATCATTTGTATTCCTACTTAGGGGTGTAATAACTGTTATATCGACTCACATTGCCGGGCAAATTATTTTCTCGTTATGTAAACTGAATACAAATAAAAGTAACATCTGCTCTGCGTTGGGCAGCAGAGCATTACAAATAAAAACAGAAGATAATCATTTCATAACCACATTACAAGTGTGGTCCACTTTTCTCTCACTATTGACAAAAGTTGTTATTGAAATCAGAGTAACCCAGATTGATGCATTTCGTGTTACTATATATTGTATTCATTCTGATACCGTTCTACAGCGCTTTTAACGGGTTTTTCATTAAGAGTGATATAATTTTAATATGAGTAAAATAATTATAAAAAAATAAAATAAACTGTCTGACAATAATGAATATTACAGAATCAAAATAAAACGTTTTGGTTGGTTTCCGGGTTTCACCGTGGTCTTATTCTTTGGTTACAACTGCGACTGCGGCAGTCATCCGCAGTGCAATCTTTCAATAGATCGGCTGATGCGGAGGGGGTGTGCATTTTGTATTTTGAACACTTACTAACCATATTGAGAAACATATGGAAAATTTAGAACTACCACAGCTCTTGAAAGCGAAACCTCATCTTTTGGTATCTATTTTTGTACTAATTCCGCCTGAAAAGATGTAACACAGGAATGAAGTCTTTTGGAGTTTGTTACACTACGGCCGAACAAGTTATTGGTAACAAATCCTCCATTTCATGTCAATTGTGAAAATTTTCAGTTTTGAAACAATCACAACAATAAAACAAACAAATTTTTTCATCAATAATAACGTGATCACAAAGCCTCGGCAAAACTTTTGTGCTTTATATTTTCACGGTTAGTGTCCTTGTGATTTAACGTCATCGACTCAACTCAGATGAACCTAGCGATTGGGTGTGCTTTTTGCCTTTAAATTTGAAACATTTCCTAATGATTATATATCAACAAACGAAATTACGAAGCCAACTACCTTAAATTATCTTCTCATGTTTTGAGAAAGCCGGAAGTTCTCGGAAACGTTATTGTGTGGGAACCTACAATGTTCACTCTTTGAAAACAAAAGAACATGTATTGAAACATCTGCTTTGCATTACGCGGTTAGTCCTTCAGTCAATGATGAGCAGCGGTGCTCGGTATCTATGTTACTATGCCATCACTATGAATAATTGAATAACGAACAGTGTTAAAACGAATTCCGCCGGCAGAATCAGTAAACCTTGAAATTCACCATAAGGATCGTATTGAAAAGTGATAGGACTTTGTATTTCTGTCGGTCTCAGAGAAATCTTTGATTTGATAGGCCTGCTAATGATTTCGAATCCGTTATACAATCCAGTCAGAAGGCGACGGGGCCCAGTTGTTTACAATAGAAAACAACATCACCTTTGGTATCTAATATTAATTATTTACTTTTGTGCCTTTGTAACTGAATAAAAATATAGATTCCGAAGGTTTTATTTGGTGTTTCCAGTAAGGAGGGTTTTTTGTAAGGGTACGAACACAGTGGAGCCAAGATGGGCGCTGGTAGCCTGAATGCTGAATGGTTGCTATCGCTAGCATCCACATAACTATCCTCCCACTGAAAATAACGTATCGGTACGTATTGGAACCTGCCATGTTCTAGTCTATACGAAGTCAATCGGAACAGCTCAATAAAAGATCAATGTACTAGGTCTGATAAATTTACTCCCACATGAAAATAATTATTAGACCTCGTATGAATTACCACGCCGCCCATGCCATATTTGCCGAAGTTCGGTAACTATTTAGTTTTTATGCCATTTGAATTGACTTTCGAATCTACACCTGGATGGGAGCTAAGTGTTGAAATAATAGTTACCCCAATTCTTCACTTAGCTAGGCTCAGCTCTAAGCTGGAATGTCTACTGCATGCGTAGTTGGCATCCTCCACTACATCTGACACTGTCTGCGATTATGTATGGAGCACAAGTGTGGGAGGTTAGAACGCTTGTCAGTCGAATTAGTGAGCGCGGCACAGAGGCCCTTCCTGCTTGCTTCATGTGGAGAATATAGGACGGCGCCTACGGCTGCGCTCTATGTAATCTCAGGTAGAGTACCGCTTCGTGTTGAAGCGAGGGCCAGACATCATGAATAGAGGGTGAATGGAAGGGGGAAGATTAAGGACAGAGTGAAAGGGGAGGACAAAATACTCCCTTGGCTGCAAGCAATGTTGCTGGAGGAGAGGGAGGACAAAAGAATGATTAAAGTATACGTGGATGCTGGGGCAAGACTGGAAGACGAAAGAATGGACATAAGCTGGGTGTAAGGATATGAATGGGTACAGCGGAACGAAAAGAATTCCCGGACAGAGTAATTTGAACGAGGCAGAATTGATAGCAATTGAGAGAGTGATTGGAATATGGGATATAAACGAGATTGTGACAGTGATGAGCGATTTTAACATAGCTGTGGAACGTATGAAAGCAGGAGGAATGAAGAGTGAAACAGTAGCGAGGATACAGATAATGATTGTAAGAGAAAAATGTGATGGAGGCACGGACTTGTCTGATCTGGAAGCACGGCCATGAGAACCGCAATCTCGGCAACAGGAAAGCTCACGAAGAGGCTGCTGAAGGCATGGGTATCCTCAACTTACCTTGGGATATAGTGAGAATGGGCAACAAGAACGAAGAGAAAAAGAGAATCCAAGAATGCATCAAGAAAGAATGGCAGAGAGAATGGGATACCGGAAAGACTAAGCGACTGTTCTACAGATACTGTAGAACTGGACTGGATGACGCGAATGGAAGGAACATAAGGAACGAGAAAATAAGGAGATAACACTGACAAGAGAGAGCGGAAGGAGTAGCGAATGGATACGGTTCGTGAACGGATGGGCAGATAACGTGGTGAGAGATGAACGAGAAGGATGAATTCAGGCTGTTAGCTAGACGCTATGGAACTGAGAGATGGACAATGAGCTTCCCAATCATAGTGAATATGGAAATGTATTAAATGGGGCATTTTTTTGTAATTAGTTATAGTCAACTGTCAGACATTAATTTTCGTTTCTTCTTCATATTTATGATGTATCAGAATTAGGTATTGAATTTTATATAATTATCAGGAAATGATAATGAATGAGAGGGTCTTCTGTCTTCGCCTCTTCATGTTGTCGACGTTATGCTTCGGCGGCACGAAAGGGGGGGAAATTTGGAGGAGTAGGGGTTCCTTTGACAGTGGTAGCACTGGATAGAGGGAAGATGCCCGAGTGTAAGGCTTTCAGCTAGGGCAACAAGAGCGATGGCACTTTTCATGTCTGCCATCGACACAGTTCGATTCGATACCTTAACGGGGAGATGAGGTCAACTAAGAAGAAGAAGAACTCAGGTAAAACTCAACAACATTATCAAGAAAGAAT
>NW_019289619.1:0-59903 GCF_000500325.1 Leptinotarsa decemlineata | reverse complement strand
TATATATATATAATGTGCTTCGTTGTGCTACACGTCATAATAACTGACGAATCACCTTCATACTTACACAGAAAGATAACATTCACAATTTGAATGTTAGATTTGTAGGTACTCTGAGTCCTCCTTTTGAGTTCTTCTGCTTTCGAAACAGAATCATTCCAGATTTTATAAAGGAAATTGAACTTCGCTTCTTAGTTTCAATCAATTTATCATTATTTAATATGTTCAAAATTGTATTGTATTCTAATAGATTGGTGAGGTGAAGACGATTATTATTATTATTATACATTCGCGAGGGTGCCATTCGCCATACAGTGGGATAAATTATAATTGGATTCGAGAATCATGTGCCCAAAGCAAGGGTAGTGAGCCAAGAATGACAATCTTCTGCATTTGTTCGGGCGAGATTTCTACCTCAGTGTGGCAAGTCGGCTTGATCTTATGATTCGAGAGTGGAGAAGACAGCATTCTTCCAAAGCCTCCAATAATCAAAACAGCCATCTCGACAGAATGGTCCAGATAGAGCCTGTGGAGTTCGAAGAGAAAATCTCGATATTTTATCCGTCTTTCCTTTCCTTTTCAGACGATATTCGTCTCGCCAGGAGCTGAAAACTTCACGGCAAATAGAATATATCTCTTATGGTTGAGAATATTTACATCAGGTTTATTAGCTTACGTGAACCTGAGGGTGGAGAACGAATAGTTTCAATAATTCGGCATGTCTCGTTTCCCATAACAGATTCAGTATCCCCCGCAGCGTAGGACAACACCGGTGTCTCATCAATACCGTAAATGTGCCATTGGTGGTAATAAAGCACTATTAGGGCTGTTCTTATGATTAGTATCATCATTGAAATGATCGACAATCAAACGACTAAGCTTCTAGCGCCAACATCTTCCCTCCATTCCTAACAAGCTCTAGTTTACTTTGCGAGTACCAAAGCGTGTGTGCCAGTAAACGCTCATCCCGGCTTCATTGTGTACTTACCCTAGGCCGAATAATCTTTGCAACATGGATCTCTTTTTTTGCGAATTCCATTTGGAAAATATTGAAGAATTTTAAAATATGTTTCGGACATTCTCCTCTTTTTCTTGTTCCCTTTCGAAAACCTCAAGAGTGTGACATGGAAAGAAAGAATATAGATAACTTTTAATTTAGCATGCATTCATCAGAATAGGTGGACCTGATTTATTCTACACGTTTGTGTTGTCTCAGAAATATTCGATATCTAAATATTAACGATGTCCGGAAATTTTATCTGAAAACTGTTGTTGACTAAAGAAAATTAGAATACATATATCATTTTTCCAATCACATGAGGGGCATTTTGCGTCAACACAAAATTTCAGTATTTTTTTGTAGAACAAGCAGTCGTAGAAAATGATTACTGAGCGGTAATTTTCTTCTTTTTCTAGTCAAAGGTTAATCTTCACTTTCAAGCAGCTAATTTTGTATATTCTATTCTCAGACGTACTGAGACGTGATCCTCAATCAGAATTTTCGATTGAAAGAAACTCGTTCGGCTGTCGATGTTGAAGCTTGGTTTTGCAACCGATCGTTTTTCATTAATATTTATGTCCAAGTCGGTGAATCGATTGTTATCTGTTTTGCCGATCGAATGCATATTTAAAAAATGCAAAAACTATCAGATGAACTGAGTATAATCATTATCAAGATTTTCTCTCAACTGCTACATGTATATACCTATATCTGAAATCAGCATTCGAAGACGAGGTAATACGATTGTTTCATTTTAAGGACAAATAAATTCAGACCGCAAGTAATTGAGAAATAACGTGACTATTTCATCTATCAAGAATTGCATTGCATATTTGATGAATAATTGTGGATAACCCCAAAAATTATGTTTGGCATTCCCAACTAAAAAATCGCATTCCTACATAAAATATGTTTCAATGGTTTCTGAAAATGCAATATTTTTTCATTTCGATCTTATATCAGAATAGACATTTTGATATTGACCTGACCTGACCAAGTTTAGGTGAGCAATATACATGTACTCTTTGAGTTATCGAATAATAATTCTACAATAAACATGATTTTTTGTAAAAATTTGTTTTGAAAAAGTATAATTCGTTATTGATTTCACTTTTTCAGTTGCGTAATATAAATGGTTTTTCAATGGCAATGACATTTACATATCTCTATTAAAATTGTGTTATCAGTGTGTACAATTACTACTAATTATGAGATATTTAATCATTTCATTTCTTTATATCTGATAATAAAAAAAGATTAGTACTATTGTTGATAGTGGCAAGAGTATTCAACACAATCATTGTTACATTTTTTAAATTTTGTTTATCTTTTTGCCCAAAAACAATCATGCACATAGATAACTTATACTTTCTAAAACGAATGGTCGATTTCTTCTTCGAGAAATAACATAAATATCTGTTTACAATTAAGGGTGCTGATAAAAGTCATCTTCTACCAAAGACTGGGGGTTGCTTCTGACAAAAGGAATTCAATTTTGTGTTTGTTACAGTTTTCACTTGTTTTTATCAACAACAACTTCAATTAATGCACTGTCGTCTATACAGGGCATTAATTGAATGCATAGTTATGGGTATATCAAAACTAAACAATTTAAACGCTATGATACTACTCAAGAAAATGAATTTTATGGATATCTCCTGAGGAATAATGATATACTAGTTGAAATAAATTTGAGTTCCATTATAAACACAGAACAAATCTTTGTAACAAATTAAAAGAATGAACTCCATTGAAACCGTTAATATATGTGTCAGTTGATTGATTGATTATATTTAAATTCTATAGACTTTCCGATATGGAAACTCCATTGCTCATGTAGAATTGATATAGTACAATAATGGTTTTTTGTTCTGGTTCTAACATCTGAAACTGTTTGGAAACAGCGCAAGACATAATGCGTACAAGCAAAAAATCTCAAACAGAGATGAAGACAAGAAAATACTATTGATCATGATCATCAATTATTCAAATAAAATAAATAAAAAATATCCTAGCAAATAGCCCAAACAAATGTTCACATAAATCCGCATGAGCACCGATAACAGTTCTCAACAGTTCAGCCTCGAGTACAAGAACTATTCGGGACGGTTAAAAACAGTTTAGGATCATTTCGCAGTCGAAACCAGAGCAGAGGATTCATCAGTCTGAAATTATCCTCAATAAACCAGAACGCTCTATGTCAACTGCGC
Organism: Leptinotarsa decemlineata; assembly: GCF_000500325.1. Lineage (NCBI taxonomy): Eukaryota > Metazoa > Arthropoda > Insecta > Coleoptera > Chrysomelidae > Leptinotarsa > Leptinotarsa decemlineata. The sequence goes on along the minus strand of NW_019289619.1, from coordinate 56,693 downwards.
AGTGATCCTGACATCCTAGAACCCGAATTTCGTAGAATAAGAACAAACCCAATATCGATACTGGTGTGTGAACTTTCATGGCCGGTCTCTAACAAATTATCCGATGTTACCAGGTTTATTGATCGTGCATGGTCTGAAAATTTCTATGACTGACGTTTCATCTGCTACTGCAGCAGGCATTTTCAAAGACGATTCTGCAAAGGTCGGAGTGATTTACCTTGCGGATCGCAGCAAGGTAAATCACTTCGGACTGCGTGAGATTTAATTAATATTTTTCGAAAACGTAAAAGGGATTTTTGAAGTTATTTTTATATCACACTATCAAGTTCTCATAATAATGAGATAATGAAATTGCTTCATCTAAAAGTTTAAAAAAAAGGTATTTATCGTCCTCCTCTTCAGAATATTTTTGTTGAGATTACGCAAGGCATATATATCCTTTCACTAGCTTGTTGGAAATGGGTTTTTGATCTATTGTATTCACCAAACATAATCTGCGGAAATTACTGATACAATCTCGATTCCTTTGAAAATGGATAAATATTGGTACAATACATGCTTCTGAAACCTAGAATATTGTTCGATTATTACAGATGATAGATAAAACTGGTAATTATGAATGCAAAGTCACAAGGAGTTGCCTAATGTCAGTAATATTTACTTCACGATTAATGTGCTGCAATCCATTTTCTCTCTTTGGTGGACTGCATCCATCAATATGAAATTAAACGTTGTTTTTCGAAAATTTTGGGCAAAAATCATGTTCGATCAATTTGTAGTTTCATGATAATATTTGAAAAAATATCTAACATTTTCTTCAATTTTGCGGTACCAACCAGAATTGACATCATTGTTCTGTCCCAAGTTCAGATGAATTCAGGCATAGGATCAAGAACTGTAGCTAAGAGAGTGCAGTTTATGGAAAAGTGAAGTAACTAAAACGACATAGAATCCATGATCATAAGTTCAAAAACTTCATCGCAATGATGCTGGAAGAATGTTGATACTTTGTATCCGGGATCAGAAAAATCGCAATTAGAATATTATTTGAGAAGCATTTTAATGCCACAGAAAACCCTCATTTGATTCAATAAGTAGTATTTCTTGAATATTTGGTGCGACCTAAGATACAGTAATTTTTTCGGATCTTATTTCATAGAGAGAAATCTAAACGCAAATTAGTATTAGAATATCTTAGAGGAAATTATAGACGATCTTCCAATAAGCTATCGGAATAGCCGACTCTTTATCCAACGGGATTTTTATGGTGGTCCACATACCGCGGGTATAGTGAAAACTTTTTTGGGTAGATCGTTTCCCAGTTCATGGATCAGCACAGGGGGTCAACTCATGTGATCAGCTAGATCTCCGGAATCAAAATTATTATATTTTCATTCATGAAGTTATTTGGAAAATTAAATGTAGAATATATCAACCCAATCGGTAGAAGTTTTCCGCGGAAGGGTTGAAACTGCTTTAGAAATCATGCAACCAGTTGAAATAAGAAGTATAAAAAAAATTCTAGAGTGTTAGAATGTATTCGGCAGAATGATGGATACTTCGAACATCTGCTAGAAGCTTAAATAATTTTCAATAACTTTAGAAAAACATTCCTGAAAAAGTATTTCCTTTCATTTCTCTTTATTGTAAATCTTTGTACTAGATAGTAGTTAGTTACCTTTCATTATTAAAATAAAACACAATTATTTACATAGCTAATGGGAAATTAAATATGAGCAGGTATAATTGAATAGAGATACGAATCTAATTTTTGTATAAACGAGTACATTAATGAATTCAGGAAAGAAAACTGGTTTTTGGATAAAAAATATCCGAGACAATTTCTGTTAATTTTTCAAATAGTAACATAAAACTCAATAAGCGATTTTGTTTATTTGCATACTGGGATATGTAGCTTCTGATCCAGTATTCATGTATTTGTGTCTCATGATTTTGTTTCAATTTGGAGAAACTGTAAACGTCACTTGTGTTCAATTGATCATATTTTTTATTGTATCGTCCCCAACAGCAGTGGCCACATTCAGTGTATTTTGTTATTGCTTCCACAACCAACCATCCAAGTGGAATTCAATTGTACATTATCTTATTTGAAAACCACGACTGAGATATATTTCTCGTTTTTTTTCAATTTATAAATAATTTCATCAAATTCATGAAATTTCATCATTCAGATAGATAAAAATTACAATATTTCTGATTAAGTAGCCGAAATATAGATCTATTTTATTCATTTCATGATTAATCGCTATGCTATTGGTAAGAGCTTGATTGATAGCATTTTCAAGTAAACTAAGAAATGTACATGATACTGGTTAAATTTTCATAAAAAAAACTTTGAAAGGAATTTCAAAAAATACCTGCTCACACGGTCAACTTTTAAGGGTTTTGGGTATGTACAACGTGAATAACCCTGAGATTGCTCTCCAATTAATTCCAAAAATTGCGGAGATTAACTACACAGTTAAAAAATAAAGTACTGACAGTCTCCCGAAAATACTTATCAGATAAGAAGTTACCATATCCCATCACTCGTTTACTCATAATTTCGGCGATCAAAGTTAGTAAGTACTTGCACCAACCGAATCATATTCGAATGGAATTAGTACTTTTGGCAAACAAAACCCTGATAATTACTGTTCGTCGGAAACTGAAAATTATTCTGAACAAATGTATCTTTGATATGCAGATTAATATAAAATATTTTCATTCATTCAATGGATAGAGAATCAAAATCCCTTCTCAATGAGATGAAACTAACCCCCATTTCTTATTGGAAAAAAATTGGATGATGACTCCCCCGTACAGAGAGTTGCAATGGTTTTTGAGTCAAAACCCCTTACCCTGATGTATTTTCTGATTTTCGGGAACAATTTTCTCAGACAGTTATGCCTTGCGATGGCACTCACTGTTTATATTCTGAAAGTTGGTTAGTCAGAGTTGTTATTAGAGAAAAATTGTGTCCATTAACTTCCTAAATTACCACTTGTGATATCATCAGCTTTGCATGGACTGAGAGTCTTTATAGTTTTCAGGATACCTAAACTGACAAATTTCATCTTTCGGAATTTTTCCTCTCACTCAAGTACCAGGAAGTAATAATCAAAAAGTTTTCTTGATTATTTGAGAAATTCTTTTATCATGATTGATTGTTGAACGCAGTGGCATACTCTTGTGAATGCAGTTTTCAGAGCACTTGCTCGACTGTCCTCGATCTTTCTTGACCTTCCTCATAAAACGCAGACGTTCAAGCCCAAAAGACTCATCAACTAATGAGACTATATCTAATAGGCTCAGACCGTTAACTAGTGTGTGTGTGTGTGTCAACATTTAAGACGAGAGTGTGGGTCAGAAGTTAGCGGTATTACGGCGGATTGCACAGTGTCGGTGTCGGTAGGTCGACTGGAGCCCCGGGCCCCAGATAGCATACTATGTTGTCAGTTTTTAAGAAGCTGATCGGTTACCAATAATTGAATCTGGTCTGAGTGAAGATGTGGTGAGATCACAACGGAAACAGTGATTTTCGGATTATTAGGAGCTAATATATCCTTTTTTTTGATCTTGAATGATGTGATTCAGTGGTCCAAAAGCACGAAGTAATGCATATGATAATGATTCTCAATTCCTTATGGTATCGGCTTAGTGCGTTCTTTCAATTATTATGTTTTTGATGCTCACAAATCTCCAGAAAAGTTTTGAGGTTGCTCATTGAGGAACAATTGATTCTCGCTTGAAACGATTTTGATCTACCTTCTATTCATGATTACGACTACATAAAATCTTCAATAAACGTCATATCAAAATGCATTATGATTGATTGGCGTCACATGTCAAAACTTTCATTAACATATTTTGGATTTGGACACGGAGGTACATGTGCAATACCGAAACGTGCACTATTTGCGGGCTATAATAGAATATATTTACGAAAATAAGATTGCACAACTTCCATTTTAATAAAAATCTAATAACTCAAAACTTAAACTCTCTCAAAAAAATCATAATAACAACACTATCAAAAACGACAGATAAAGAAGTACAACTCGAAGAGGAAATGACAACCTACAGAATTATTCACGCCTTGTAGCCTCTTCAGATTATGACGTTCTTCCAGTCTTGACTCTATTCAAAAGGACGCACAAGTAAGTAGATATTCACAGTTGACAAATACGTCTACACTGCGAAGTCACAGGGCCTTCTTGTCACACATATTTTTGACGGGTGCAGTTATCTGAATATAATCTCTATCACTTTCTAATATTGGCGTATTCGGAAAATGTTTTTCATATACTACAATCAAGTATAAGTCAGCTCTTGTCGTCAGCATTAGAAGTATAGTATTTTTTGGTTNACTGCACTGCTTTTTGAAAAAAATGTTGAAACAATAATAGTTCAGAAATCTATTCATATATAGATTTCAACACTTCTACCGTCAAGAAAAATTATATATGAAATATCACACCGTTGTTATTTACAAGCATTATTTCACAATTCCTATAGTGATTTTTGTTTTTTCTTGTTTATAAATAATAATTGAAAATCAGAATATTCTTCATTATCTGAAAATAATTTTTTGGGAACAAGGCAATGATTTTTCAACTCTGTTTTTTTCTTTTCGTTAGATACAAAGTAAAATGATAACTTTTAATAAACATTAAGTACTCATTATTTTCATCACACTGAAAATTTATTCGAACTCTAATTGGAAACCATATTCTTTTGAGTTTACCCCTTTTTACATTTAACTAGGTAGTCTATTATTCTTGGTATATCAGATTTCCAGATTATGGAAGGTTAATAACCCAAAGAAACCCGAAAAATACCAATTTTTTCACTCCATTGTCCAGACCAAAAAACCATTTTAGTGCGTTAAAGAGGTATGCCTACACAAATACTTGACTAGTTACAATCGGTTGATTGTTTTCAGCAATCTGATAATTTAAAGTCAAGGTTGAATCATGTCTAGTGTTTTTAGTAGTTCGACGTTCCGGCTTCGACTTTGAAGCCATTTTCAAGGGTCGACCGACCCCGTCCTATAAGGACACTTTCAAACTTATGTNTTTTCCGTTAATCAGCTGTCGCCCCCATACGAACGACAACTCTCAGAAATTGAAAAACTTGTGCGAGTTAAGGACTAACGAGGTCTTATCTTTTAACGTGTGATTCCTAATCGCATATTGCAACCATTGTTGCAATAATAAAGTAATTAATTATTTTCAGGAGAAATCTGTACTTTGGGATGAAGGTTAAAAAATAATGTGGTAACAAAAATTCAGGAGGAAAAGCATGAATAAAAGTTGACGATTTCGACTTGAGAAATTTATCGTTAAGATATATGATGGAATTGGGTAATACTTAATAAAAATCCATTAGAAATTCATTGTGAGATTTTCACTCATAATGAATAGCTGAAGCAAGTATGTCCTCCAAGGTCTCACTGAGACCTTTCCAAAATAAGTTTGGGATGCCAAACTTCTCTGAAAAATAAAGTTTGTTCTGCCTAAAGGAAATAGGGAGTTCACAAATAATAATGTACTCCAAGTGAATCTTTACAACTATAAATTACAAATTATTGGCTGAATCTATGATCGAATTTGATAATGTGAGTTATTAAAATGTATCACAATATGAAAAATTAATTTCTCAATAAATTATTTCAACACAAAGTTGATGAATTTCAAATATAAATATTAAATAGATAATTTACATTCAGATAGGAAAGGCAAGAGTAATTTTACAAAATGGTCCATTGTCTTCTGAACGTATTCGTTATTGATTCTGACGATATCCATGATGAGGTGGACTACCTTACAACAGCTACCCCTATGGCAGAAGTACACGTATGAAAAGGATCTCCTGAGATTGCTTGCCACTCTGTGCCAGCAGTACTCCTTGGCGAGTGATCCACTAGAGTTTCTAGTAAGTAGTTGTATGCTTACAGAAGATATGATGTTCTAGTTCACCCACTTCAACGGTGGGCAGCGTACTGGGTCTTGGTTGACTCAGTGACATTAAATGATCCTTGAATTTTTTCAATTTGACATAGCCCAGACTTCACAAAGAAGTATGTGAATTGAAGAGAATAAATTACACTCAGGTCAAAAATTGAAGAATGTTATAATAAAAAAAAATACTGGGGGAGGATTATCAGAATGATATTCGTAATAAAACCACGATTCAAATACCCAAAACTTGATGATGGATCTATCATAGGATAACCCTATTACAAATGTTGATGAATTACATTGAAAAGATATATGTGTGTGAATAAAGATATCACTCATCAAAAACTCATTCACTAAGGACAGAATCGAATAATTGCTGTAGACTTGAAATTTTCAAAATGAATGTAACGTGTCGAAGGCACCAACACACTCAATGTACTCACCACGATTTACATTTTGCCCAAAAGAGAGCGATTCTGGCCCAAATCGTCTCAAAATCATTTCCATATGTGCAAGTCCGTTTCTCATCAACATAACATCAAGTGGGCTCAAGTTGAAATCATCCACAAAGAGGAACACTGGTTTAGGAAAAAATTCAAAGAAGTCGCATATATGTTGTCCAACAACGCATTTATAAGTCCAGTTATCACCCGAAGGCGATTGTGGATACTAACAATCGGAACGTCGTGACGTAACTTGGTTTTGAATCTTTTAATTTTAACTTTTCATTTTTTGTTAATAATATTTTTTAATTTTCAGCTTTTATTGATATTTGAATTTTTTATTTTTTGATTGTTGCTTGTATGTTACTTCTTTGTAATTTCAGTTTGATGTTTGATAATACATTATTTATTTCTATTGTAGTATTGTAGTCTTTGGTTTGATCCCATAATTATATAGAGTAGGTACCTTTAATTCATCCAACAAAGTACTTAATACTCATTTTTTTTCGCTTCTTATGAAACTAACGATTGTATCAGCAAAGTTGATAATTTCTCTTTCATTTTTAAAAATCTTTAATTCGAATGAATTATACGGCATAAAAAGCTTGAAATTATCAATTTCAATTTGAGAAATTGATTTCCAAAGACAGGTCTATTATTGAAAATTGTTACGGTCTGATGACTTGATTATTCTTTCTTGAATTTAACGTTATAACATTGAAGTAATCGAATACATAATTATTCACTGTTCAAATTGAAAGGATCATGCAAGTAAAGAAAGCAATATTATGAAGTCAGTTTTGTCATCTACGGAAATGATTCAACCACGAAATAGTGAGAAAGACTCTTTGATGTACTTAATTGTGTTTAACACGAAAGGAAACGAAGTCAATGGCGATGAGTTTTCATTTTCAAAAACAAGTAGTTGTCAAATTTCTTAGTCGAGGAAAAAAAAACATTTATGTTTCTATTAATGTGGAACATATTTTCTGACAGACGAGTAATTATGTTACCTACTTGATTCACGGGCCAGCTGATCGTGTTATCGAAATACGTTTTAGTGATACATAGAATCAAAACTTGAATAGAACTGGCCGATACTTGATGAACATCCATATTATAAAACTCATTAATGCAGTTTATTGTATGATTTTCAATATACATTTTTTATAATTAAAGTTCATAGTGAAAAGTTACAATGAACGGTATTAATGAGTTGGAATCAAAACATTAAAAAAAACGTTAAATCTTATTTTAATCAGCTGTCGCCCCCTACGAACGACAACTCTCATAAGGGAAACTTGTGCGAGCTAAGGAATAACGAGGTATCACCTTTTAACGTGCGATGCCTAGCACTGGTTGGACGACAGGAAGTGAAAATCAATCGTCTGGTCTCGCGATTTAAACCGGATCACACAGCACACCGGTTACCGTTCCACCAATAAGAATTAATTATCCACAGCTGCACTCGAATTGTACCGAGCGGGTCGGTAAGCGAGTCCCAGAGTATGCGTAAAAGAGATTGTCAAAGGCACATCTCCCAATTTCCTAACGATATTTACTTCGCAGAAGGACGAGCACATCGTCAAGCAATCTTCGCCTATTTTATCACACAATGATCGCACCTTGTCGAAGAACAGGATTTTATGTAGTTACTTCCAGTATTCGGGAATACATACCTAGGTTATCATATTTCTATCGAAAAACACATGCTCTGCATTGTCTGTGTTGTCAAGGCAGACAGTCAAGAAATAGATATGTTGTTTGTTGTTCGAAGAGAAAAAATTTCAAATGTGTTCATTCATAAACAATATGATCTCGAATGTATTTCGAAATCAATACCCAACTACAGTTTTTTCAATAATATGTTCAAAGAATCGTTGAATAAAGTTGAAAAAACTAGATAATAATCTGGAAGTGGAAGAGTTGTCAAGATATAAATTTCAACTAGGTATATGTTGACTTTCTTGGTGGATTACGAATTGCCTGTATCTAGGAAGTGTCATTTCGGGCTAGAGGGCAATTTTGGTTTCATACAATTCGTCCAAAATAAATCTTTCCCGATAATCAAAAAGAAAATGCCTATCAATTTTGTTAAATCAGGGGATATAAAAAAATTCACTCACAAAATGTTCTGCCTAAAATTTCAATATTTAGTACAAATACTAAGTCACGCTGATATAATGAACGAATTGGAATCCATATTAGATAAGAATCCGTACGCCCTTTGGTCGCTTGCATTTACTACCGTGAAAAGGATTATCGGGTGATTAGAGTCCGCCACGAACTGGTTGCCGTGAATACATTGTCTTTTTTACTAATCGAAGATTGGATTTGGAAATGTAATGTTTTGAAAATGTACCTAATTTCAAAAAACCTATATTCACTGGAGGGTAACTCTTATTTTCCATGATTTCGAAACAATTCAGTATAGCTAAATTTTTCTTTTGAGAAAATTCGATAAACGATAGTCACCCATCTGTATAATTTTTTTTTTTGAACCGATCGGTGTACCTATGCTGCATACAAATCTGATAACTGATTGCGAAACGTTTCAAAAGGGCATGGATTCCTCCCAAGCAATGTTCAAGGCAGCAGAATCTGATTGAAATGACATATCTGCGTCTGATAAGAATTGACTGGAACAGCACATCGCAGCTCCCCCAGACCAGCAGAATAAAAAAACGATAAATTAAGGAATAATGTTATTCCAAAATACGTTATTTATGAAGGTACACCATTTTCTTTTCTCAAGATGTACAAGATGATGTTTATAGATTTTCAAGCCAACGTTTCGTTTCCGAAAATGTATCACCTATTTTGAATTTTTATGTGGATCAGCTCTTTTACCAATAAATTGGCAACTTCTTTCTAATTCAACGCCCCAGGATAGATTCATTGATTATAGTTTTCCTGTATTTTTAGACGAAGTTCGAATATTTCAGTAGCAATCTGCCACTATTTTTTTAACATATCTTTGGCTTTCATCATCACTGAAAAAGGACCAGTGTAATTTTTTTCATAGTGAAGAGGAGTCATAGTTTTTGTTATCTGAATGTTAGAGGTGAAAGATAGATTCTTTCTGCCCAGTTGTCTAATTTTTGTAAAGTTGTCTTCGTATTCACATTTGTCCATCACAATATCCTCCTGGATCAGGGGGATTATCTCCCCTTCCTTCAATATTATCTATTATACGTTACTACTTCTATAATAGGATTAGAAAGGTAAATTTTACAACAGATATTTGTAAAATAAAGAGTTATTTAAATAAGAGTTGCTCTCAAGACCAAATATAAACGATGAATCCCTGCATGCATGCACCTGATCAATAATCATATGTTGCTTTTGTTAACAATCCTATAACATTGTTTCTTGCTGGATTTTTCATTGGTATTCAACCCTTTCCAAACTGAAAAGTAAACAAAGCTGAATTGATAGAGAACCTACTGAAGTATAAAAAGGTCAAACTAGTAATTTCACCCCGTAATATAAAACATTCATATATTCCAAAGATGATTTGATATAATTTATAAAAAGATCTACACTTTGGGTATGAATGTTATGAAATCTGGTTTTTGCTAGTATAGAACTTATATACAATTCAATACTCTGATTCAAAAAAATTAGTTTCATGGAAAAAGTTTGCGGAAAGAGGAAGTTGAAAACACAAAAAGTAAACGAACCATGGAACCAATAACGTCGTGAATTATTGACAATCTTCTTGTGAGTACAAATGGAATTGTATGCCTCATGCGATAATGCATCTTGTGTTCAAAGAGCCGGGTACTCACATTTGTCTCCGTGGTTCTAATAGAGATCAAAACACAACTACAAGAAATCCGGTATACTTCCAATGTTGCTGAAGGACTCCAGGTATTCTTTGAACTCTTACATATGATTTCTGTTGGTCTGAATACCTCAATTTCTTTGGCATTATCTTTCTGGGCTCGTATTGCCCGCTCGAATTGTATTTTTCATATATCAATTTCCTTTGAAGGCTTTTTCCCAGGAAAACCCTCTGGTTCACATTACGTCGACCCTTTGAAGTCCTTTTGAATCATCCCCCTCTTTTGTCCCATCTGGTGGTTGAAATTTTTATTCAAATATTTTGAATTTTTTGTGCACTCTTTAACCCAATGTCCCATTGTCTCGTCCCAAAGAACAATCGCTATCTTAGACGAACAAATGAGAAGATAGGACATTGGGTCTTAAATTGCACAGAAAGTTAACACATACATACATGTATCTGTAAAAAAAGTCCAACCACCAGCCAATACAAATGAGGACGTAATTAAGATTTTGGTTAAGAGGGTTCGACGCATATATGAACCCGAATTCTCCCTGAGGAACTCAACCATTAAAAAAATGTCTCCAAAGAAAATGGTTATAGCGAAGCCGAATTCGAACAGGCAATATGATTCAAGAAAGAGTGCCTAAACAACTCCAAACAAGCTAGTTTCCTTTACAATTCAGCTTTGAATAACAACATCCTCAGAATCGTTAACAGATTCGATTGTCAAATTTGTCATTATTATATATCATTAAAATTGCCTTTTTGGCATTTTCTACGAATTTGTGTTATTTGAGATCTGTTTAAAAATCTGTTTTTCCGGTAACCAGCTGTCGCACCCCTACGAACGACAACCCTCAGAAATCGGAACCTGTGCGAGATCAGGATTAACGAGGTCTTACCTTTTAAGTGTGATTCACAACACGAAATACTAAAGGAAATCATAACTCTACAGAAAAGAAAATTCCAGAAGAACACAGTGCCACAACAATATTTCGGAGGTTTTCAGTTGACAATAAGAATTAGTAATAATTGACAACGTGGATTTTTCTGATGGAGAAAATTCATTTTTATCGTTGAAATATCCTCAAGATAGAAAATTCCAAAGTGCATATGAGTCATTTGGGAGAATCAGCTCAGTTGAGCAAAATATTTCTGAGGTTCTATAAAATAAGACTAACAACATTCTTTGTATTTTTGTGATACAATTTTCTTCTCCCTAAGAAGTTTGAAAATTCATACAGAAAAAATCCAAATTAATTCTGTTGTTAGAAATTACGTGAAACCCCTCATTGTTCAGGAAAACACCAATTGAACTCCAGAATATTATAAAGAAAGAACGACAGAGAAAAGAAGAGCTAAATGCTCTTTCTGTGTTTCATGTGTTCACCTGTCCATATTGGCAAATCACATCCTTCACATTACAAAAAAAAAATCGTAGAAATATATGTAATTGAACATAATTTTGAAGAAGAAAAAGAATCCTCTGAGAAAATTACTGAAAGTGATGATGACTTCAGAAAGAAAATTAATTTCTGGGGTAACACTTTCTCCAAATCTTTTGATGATCTACCAACTTTTATTGAAGCTGTTTTTAAATTCATCGGTTTCCCCGAGGAAAGAATGTCAAAATTGCCAGGTTCTAAGCATCCAGCATGAAAACATGAATTCGGAAGAAAAAAGAAAACATTTTCTCAGAATAAACATACAAGTAGCGGAAAAATCCACAAAAACGTACTCTCGAAGATCGTCAGGAAATGAAAGGAAAATATTGTTACAAAGTTGCTCAATGCCTCTTTCATAACCAGCGGAGAAAAGCGGTTCGTATGGTTAGTGGAGATATGAATGAATCCTGTAAAATTCTTCTTGATGAGGTATTTCAACATTTCCACGATAAATGTTCAACACGTAATGATCACTTGAGGGATGAATACCCAATAGAGCTCATTGAACAAGAAAAAATAAAATAAATTTGAAATATGATCAAAATATAATATCAAAATTAATCGAATTGTCTCTAAATAAAAACAAAATCGGCACTTTTTCAAGTCCAGATCGCATACTAGTCGAAGTTAATCAACAGTTAATCAAAGTCATATGAAAGATTGCAACCATTAGTTCGATTACAGGGTTCATTCCTCAAAATTTTAGAGAAGCAAGAACAGTGCTCATTCATAAAAATCAAGATGTTAATTTACATGAAAACTGGAGACCTATTTCAATTTGTTTCATCCTGAGAAGAATAATAGAAAAAGTTCTTGACAGTAAATTCAGGAAATATATCACATTCAATGAAAATCAAAGTCAGATTTATCTACTGCTAATATATGTACGGCCATTGTTTGGACAAACATGTTCCGTCCGTATCCATCCTAGGTTTTGCTGATGATACTATCTTGATTGGTGGAGATGGGAAAAGTGCTGTTTCGCTACTGGAACTGGCGAAGGCTAAATTTTCTGAAATTGGTTCAAATTTAAGTGGCGATAAAAGCATGATGATGAATGTCAGAGGGGTTGAACTCACTCCCATCACTTAAAAAAAATTCAACTCGGTCCATATCTATAAGCGATAAAATTGAATATCTGAGTGTATCATTTCAAGATATGATAGTGATGGATTCCCAGAAAAGCATCAACAAATTGGAATCAAACCTGGAAAATCTCATCTCCTCTCCTTTGCTTGAGTGTTGTCAAAAATTTCAATTACTTAACTTTTCAATATGGTCATCAGTGGAATACCGATTTCAGTCGACTCCCCTAGATGAATCACCTTCAAAAGTTCTCTTAGATATCGACAAAATAATAAAATCTTCTCTCAAAGAAATGTTGGCGTTACCTTCAGAAATTCCTGATAGTAAGTTCTACTCTTTTCCAAAAGTGAAAGGACCAGGTCTCTTTAGAGTAAGTATCATGAAAGCGTTTCTTCAATGCATCAATATAAGTAAGAAACTTAGATCTCATCAGACTGTGCTACTAGACAGAATAAGATTCCTCGATGATAAAGTTTAAACATGTTCGAGGAAACTGTTATCTTAATAAATGGTCCTATTGTGAACGAAAGTTGAGTGATATTCTTGTATAGAGAGAGAGAATACCTGTTACAACTGAAAGAATTTGAAAATGAAAGGATGATCACTAAACTCCAGCGAATTCTTGGATGAATACTCAAGAAGGCCTGACCACATCTGAGTAAAAAGTAACTCTTAAAATGACAGGAGGTGTAGTCTACGTAAGATGAATACCAGGTAGATCCCAAGACGCAACCCAGTGCAGACATTGTACTAAACCCCTTTAGACATTATAGCAATAGACAGAAAGGAGGATGTTGAATTCATATCGGATCCAACAATGAGATTCGAAATAGGTAATTCTCATCCTGATGAAGTTGACAGAAAAAAATCAATGAACCAACCACCAAATTTTTTATGGGGAAATGTGAAATTAATGGAATAATAAAAGTTATTGGTGTTTTCATTGCTGTCCGAGGAACAATTTTCAAATATGTCGTTAGTTTAACTGAACAGTTCAAAATTTCTATGGAAATTGTAAAATTCATCTCCCTTGAAACCTTGAAATATTTAGTTAAAATTTTAAGAGCATATATTTATTCACATTGAGTGGTTATTTTTCATTATTGTTATAATTCATACTAGTGTATTTACTATTTTTTACTATCGTTATAGTTATCATGATGTTCCTTGTTTTCTACAATCAACATTTTATTGGAAATTTTCAATAAATAAACATATATTTCAGTTTCTATTTATTTTTTTAAACTACGTATCCATTCAGATGATAAAAGTAAATATTCATCGAACTTAATAATCGATATCAACATTGGTTATTGCTTCTCGCATAAGAATTTGAATCTACCCTTTCTGAAACTATGCATTTATTTAAAAATATTACTTATTAGATATCTGATTACGACCACTTAGCTGTTGCTATTGAAATCACTAGTTGGTAATCAACTCACTCAATTTTATTCAACCTTTTTAGACATTTGGTTATTAAACTCACTGATTTCTGAAGTAATCGCCAAAAAAGGAATATCCATAATTCAGCTTCTCTTTGGAAATCCTATGTATTCTGAATGAGTTAGCCTGCAAGTTATGTAACCGCTGTGGTTCTCTAAAAAATATTAGAACGATTCTTTGGAATAGTTGCAAAATATCACGATGATGAGAACTTCGCTACTATTTACGAATATAATCATTTAATGTGATCTAGAGATTGAAATACACCCATATATTTATTTCTGAATAATAATCTCCCTTTCTGAAAAACAGCATATGAGATATGTTTTTCATGGTGACAACATATGAAATGACTTACACCTTCGTTAAGGTCTATTAAGTAACCTTACTCCAGAAACAAATAACTATAATCATGAAGAAATGTCGTTTATATTGATTCGAATGAATTGTGAAATGGATTCGAACAAATAGGTGTGAGATCAATTATAGAACACTTTCATCCAAGGAAATCGATATCAATAAAAATCAAATAAATTCGATGACTCAAACGAAGAGAGGAATAGGAAAAATATATTTTGAAATGAACTCTCGAAACATTCATCAACAGAAAGACATTTATAAAAGTTACCTCACATGGAATAATCTTGCTGATGCTTTTGGTTCATCCAACAGCAGGACCACGCTGAAATCAATCTAGTAGATTACCTACAGACCGGTTTCGAAATATTACCTCTCGTCAGTGGAGGAATGATCCGACCCAATGCATGCATAAAACCTTCGTTTGGAAGAACGAATTTTTACAACAACTCCATATCGTGAACAAAGCGTCAAAAGCGGGGAATAAATATCTCACATATCAACAATATAGCATCGAATTAGTCTGACGACTATATAAAGGAGAGATACATGGGTATAAGAAAATGAATACTTCGAATTGAAATTCGAAAAATTCATCTCTTTCAATGTTTCTATTCAATGCTCATCGTGATATTAGCCGGGGAAGTAGTTGTTTTGCGACAGACATTTACCAGAGTCTGCTGTGGGAAAAATGAATATTTCGAGATTTCATTTCTAGATATATCTCATTCCGAAATTTTTGTATTGCTTACATTTTATAAGATAACGAAAGACATAATTCACAAGTGAAAATGATTGCACGCCATTCTAAAAAAATAATAATACTTGGTGTATAATGTTCATTTTGCACTTTCTGAAATTAAAGATCAGACGAAATGTTTCGAAAAAAATATTTCAATAGGTCTATAAGTTCTGGTCCTATATTAGCAAGTTGACATCTATCTGGAGTTATGCATTTCAAATAATGCCCAATTACTATTGAGAGGTCTTCGTTCGGGTCCTCGACTGTTGCTTAGTATAACTAAAACGAGTCTTCAATTAATGGCATCTCAAAACATATTCAATTAACCATCAACTTTCGTAAATGAAGATTGAATGCGATTCCAGTAAGTTTAATTTCCGCTGAAAGTATGTGATCTACTTTATTTACAATCCGAATTAGTTGGAAAAATATACGATGGATTTACAATCACCGACCGTTCTTAACAAGTTTTTAGCTTCCACTATTCCCTTCTTGAATTTCTAGGTTTTCTGTACATTGATACCATAATACTAATGGTACCTAAAGAGTGAATATCACATAATATCAGTGAATTTCACTACAGTGCGTTCTAAAAGTAACGGATGAATCCAAAGTAACTGGTACGGAACCAGATCGTAAAGTGGGTCACTGGAAATATAGGGAGTACTATAGGAAAACATATCAGGAAACACACGAGAAAACCTTTATAAAGGGATCGTCCGAGGAGAGAACTGAAGAACTGCTTCAACAAAGCAGGGTTACTCCGTGAAAACGGTCCATTCAGAGAACATCTGAATACAATATGGTACAAAAGAGACCTTAACTGCAAGCATTGCATCAAACGGATAGAGACAGCTCGTCATGTTTCGAACAGATGATCAGAATACAGCCATAGTTTTTTGACAGGACAGTAAACGATGATCTTCATTTGGAATTTCTGAGGCGCAATGTTTTGGAATTCGAGCTTATTTGGATGAAATTTTTCCCAATTGTTAGATTGGCAGATATAGTAAGGCAAAATGGCCAACTCGTTCTTCCAATTTGCCTTAGTGTCATTCGAAGTAGTAATCTCCCCATATCCACAGTAGGAAATGGCAAGTGATATTCAGAAAACATCTGGTTTCGGTCTAATATCATAACTGATATTTGAGAACATTCGCCATAAACTTGTTCAGAGTTCCTCACGTGGATCATAATTCTTTTCCGATATTGCTGATGATGAAGACCATATATTTAGGAAGTGACAAAATGATCCATTGCAAATTGGTTGATTTGTTTCTTGAACAGTTTTCGTGAAATCTATATCGAATCCATATTTTAAAAGGCTATGACATGTTTCCTTGCGATTCATATTCCACTCTCATTCACTTCAAATACAAAAAACAAATTGAAATAAATATATTGATGATAATCAAAACTTTCTCTGGCTACACTATGAAAATATAATATCAATGATTATTTTAATCGATGTTGGTGCATATTCTTGCTAATCGTTACTTTCATGAGGATACTCACTTTTACTTTCGTCGTGAATATACCACCAGCATAAATAATATAATCAAATATCATCCTCACCTTGACTTTAACAACAGTATAAATATGTTCTTATGTAGATTATGAAACTATGTAAATATTACAATAAGGAATTATATAAGTTTTTTTTCCTCAGAATCCTTGAAAAACTCATCACCACTAATGAATGATTGAACAAATTCTCATTTGTTGTTATTCCTTCTCAGAAAATCACATCATTTGCACACAGTTTTGTATGAATCACTACTAATATTAAATATGACACAAGCAACTTTTCTTGTCTACTACAGAAAACACTATGCCAGAATCTACCTCCAAGTTACGAACGATACAGAACTTTGCTTTCTCCACCTACAAACACCATCGGTCCTTTCAAGTCAATCAAACCATATTTGGAAAAATATCAATTGAAATAGCAATAATGATCGAAGTACTCTCGTACCAGCTCGCCAGCTGGTAGGCTATAAACATAAACCAACGATATCAATATTTCTTGAGATGCACTGTTTAGAAACTTTGGTGTAGTAATAAATATTACTGGAGTTTAATCCCAACACCAAACCGTTATTTTTAACACCTCGACACGTGTTCATTTTCAAGAGTGACTTTAATCTCCCTCTTGAAGATGATCACTTGGTGATTGAAACACATGTCGAAGTGTTAAAAATAACGGTTTGGTGTTGGGATTAAACTCCAGTAATATTCATTTTAAAATATTTCTATTTATTCGCAATGGTTCCACACCTCCATAAGAGTATTTCCAAGGTTTTCAACCGAGTCTGACTTTATATGTTCTTTAACTTGTAATATAACAAAATTTGTATTTAACTGGAGTTTGCAGATAACAGACGAATTTAGGTTTTGCAATTATGAAAAAAATCCTGAAAAATGTCAATTTTAATTTATAAAGTGATATTATTTGTCATAAAAATAGCATGTCATAGCATGTATGATACCATATGATTTTATTTTATACCTTTTTTTTCAATTTTATCAATTATTCATTAGAAATATTCTATACAAAGTTTAAAACCACATATATTATTTGAGATATTCAATGAAATACATGTCGGTTGTGATAATCCATTCTTGAATTGCATGAGAAATTCATCTTTTCATAACGGTTCTTTGATGGTCACATGATCATTAAATCTCTCAATCCATAATAAAAAGAACTGAAAAGAAATTTCGTGGTACTGCATACATGAAAACCATTCCTAAACCACGTAGAACTTCCGTGCAACATAAAAAAATAATTATTTTAAGACAAATTGTGTTTGAAAAATTCACAATTTCTTATTGTGAAAAAAGAAAAACATCATCTCGTGAAGTCCAAATGGTCCGCGAAAAGAGGGTTATATCTTTATGATCGTTGGTTAGATTCATTGGTTTTCCGTTCTAGAAATCACACGTTTAAAGGTAAAACCTCATTGATCTATAACTCCTATGGGGACGACAGAAGAACCAATTTTGGTTCCTATTCAAATTATTGGTTATGTTTTCACATCACTGTAATCTGTCAACTCTTTATAGAATTTCTGAAAAAATGGAGTTCTAGAGTTGAAATAACTCTTTCCAGATGAAGAAAATCTCAATGAAATTGTCTTCGGTACAAAAATAAAGTCTGATAATAATCAGATATTTTGAAATGTAGAAAACTTCGAAAAACTGTAGATACGAAAGTGTGGAATCTGATGAGTTGAAAGCTGTATTTTATTGATCAAGTTAGATTCATATTTGAAAATTATATCATTGCATGGACAATAGAAATTACCTCTCAAATCATTGCAGCGCCGTTTTAACATTTCAATATCATTTTTGTAGAACTATTTATCTTTTGCTTCAAAATAGGCCTTAGTTTCAGCAATAACCTCTTCATTAGAGCGAAATGATTTACCGGTGAGCATTTTTTTGAGATCTGCGATTAGATAAAAGTCGCTGGAGTCCAGACCTAGAGAATACGGTGGATGAAGAAGCAAATGGATGCTCAATTCATTCAATTTTGCTATTGTATTGATTGACTTGTGACACGGTGCGTTGTCTTGATGAAACACCATTTTTTTCTTTGCCATATGCGGTCGTTTCTTTGCTTCACTAACTTCGCTAACGCTTTATAATATTCACTATTGATTATATTTCCCTTCTCAAGATAGGTGCTCCCCACTCAGATGACGATCGTTTTGATTCCTGAGTAAATAAATTGGGTCCAACACGTTTTTTTGATATCCATACAATGCGTCAGCTAATTCACGAAACTTCCCTTTCCGATCATTCGAAACGCATTCTTGATTTTTTTAAAATGGACGTACACTGTGTTCCGCATCATCGGTGTCTCTACGATCACGTTTGAAGTTTTCCCATCAAGAAGCAGTGTAAAAAAACGAAATTGTTTTTAATCCATTGTTTTGAAAATAACAAAGTTGTGTTATTCTTAGCACAATAACTTACAAACTTTTGAGTAGAATATCATGAAATTTCAACAGCTTTCTTTTGAAGGTTAGTCCTAACTGAAAAAGTGGTGAATGCAATAAGACTAGCGCCATCTATGTGTTAGGCCCCACACTTTTCATGCCAGGTAGTACATATATTTAGAAAAATGAAAGAAAATGGCTACAGAAGAATCAACATATTGATATCAAGTTGAATGAAAGAAGACGGAAATCATTGTCAATTGACCCTACTGAAAGAGACGTACCTGAAACAATCAGCATATATTCTTATATCTGGAAAAGAGTGTATTAAAATACAACTTTTTAAAAATAGATCGTATTTGACTACCCGTCTTGACGAAAGGCATGGATTATGGCGTAATTGCAACAGACTAATATCAGACAACACCTACATCGAATTTTTCAGAAGTCAATCAACAACATTAATATATTTCACATTTCAAAACTACTTTGAGATTCTTATATCAAGGATAAAAAATCTACACGATTCAATAGATTTTAGCCTCCAAACGCTAAGTATCTGTATGATTTCTTCTTTTTTTTTGACAAGCAAAACTAATACTCGTAAATACAATGAGTTCCTGATAAATAGAAAATGTTCCTTATCGGGGGGAACTTATAAGTTTGACCTTTCTAAACCTATAGAAAGTTTTCCATAACAATCTCTATATTTTTCAGATTGTGAAGGTAAAAACCCTATAGCTAAAGGCTACCAATTGAGTGTCAACAGAACTTTCTCATAGTCAAATGCCCATGCAATCTAAAGCCAACACGTCAATGCGTCAGCTAATTCACGCAATTTCGCTTTTCGATCATTCAAAAGATTTCGTAAATTTTTTTATGTTTTCTTGTGTTAGTGTCTCATTTGGAAGTCCACTGTGTTCTGCATCATCGGTGTCTCTACGATCACGTTTAAAGTTTTCCCATCAAGAAGTTTCCTTTAAATATTTTCACAAAATTATTCAGCTGATAACTACAGCTCGGAAATGTCATTTATAATTAATTATTATCAGTTGTTGCATTGAAAATCAAACCACTTTAAAATGATTCTACAGTCCGCTGGAGAATAAAGTATGGATGATAAACAAAAACATCACAATTCGGTGGATTCTTCTCTTAGGGTATGGCTGTCCTTGTTGTTTGTTACTTGTTACTCCGGTGACATTTTAATTATACAGCAATTCTACCTTCAGTCTTATTGATGAATTAAGATAATTATTAACAACTAACTGAACTGAATTAGTTCAGGTTACAAAATATCTAGGTGTGTCTAGTTTAATTTTTTTTTCATTGTGGTTGGTTTGAGTTAAGTTTATAAGTACTACATGAACGAATATAATGTTTTCTTGATTCTGAGGATTCTTTTTCCTTGGTATAAAAGAAGGTCAGTGTTAGTCTGATCCAGTTTTGTCGTAAAACTGCTGGGACATTTTTTTGTACTTTTAATCCTTCACATGTTACGAAGAATAATTAAAGTGGAATGAGTATCAACAGATCGAAAGACCTCGATGTATTTCATCTAAAAACGTCGACGACCTTTCGTTCATTGTCAATATATAGTGTAACAATTAAGAAACTTTCAATGAGTTATATACTCGTATATCATAAACAAAATATGATATAAAAAAGCCCAAATCAATTTCTGGGATATGAAGAGGGAACTAAAATGACAAAAAAACTAATCACCCATTATTTTGATTAATCATTGAAAATCCTATGAAAAAATTGGTCCAAAGGTATAAACAACAACTCTAGAAGGTGAAACAATAATTATGAAACCTCACCCGAAAAGCACAATTCAAAGAAGTTTTTATTGAAATACAAATCTGTTATATTATGTAAAATCTATAATTATTATCTTGGATATAGTGCTATTGATTTTCATCAAGTCAGTGTATTCGTAATGTAGGGTAAGTTGTCTATAACTTCGCTGTTTTTCTACAGGGAAAATAATAAAAGCATTTTATTATTATTTTCATAATTTGTCAGCCCTTTCTCCGAACCTGCTGAACATCCATTAGCCAACTACCACTACACAATAAGGTAATTGATAATTGAATCTGCCAATGGAAATATCAATTCTCTAACTGGAATTGATATTTGTACAAACAAATCGAGTAATTTGAAATAAGATATCACGTAATCAATATTTTACTTGTGAAAAATGACCCACTACTCTCAAACTGGTAAATGAACAAATTGTTCATAAAAATCAATTTTCGTTCTCAATTTGTACAAAAATCAATAAATGTAAAGTGTCTATATAATATGAAAATATATGAAAAATAACGAAAAAATAGTTTAGGTTGAAAATACATTAGCTTTCAATTGTGCCCATAAATCATATTTGATATTTATATCATCTCTGATCAGTCCATCTCTTCCATTATAATTTCAAAGCCTTCATCAAGATTTCCCTAAACAGAAAATCTCTTGGAAAAAGAGGTCAGCGAATATAAAATTCTTGTTTCACTGATTCGACTGCGTCAACAATAAAAACTTTAATTACTGAAGTGTTTCGTTTTCTCCAAAGTTTTTTACAGCAAACCAGTGAATTGTTGGCAATACACGAATACGCTTTCAATTTCACATTTCATTTCTTATCATCATGACATCATGAAAGCATGATTTGGCCATTATTGATTCAATTATAAAAAGCAATATCAGTGATGAAGTTGAAGTTGATTTCTATACAGAGACATTGAGGAATGCTATGTTGAAAAATAATCTGGCTCACGTGATTTCAATTTGTATTTACTTTGCGTTGGAGATACCTAAATAAGTTATTTCAAAAAGTTGCTTAGAAATAAATGTTGACCCTATATACCGAATTTCAACGCAAAATTAGAATTTAGATTTTTTGTTATTTTCACATTCATATCCTATATTCAAATAATGGTTCTAAATAAAAAGCTACGAAAATAATAAATTCGTTATACTTAATGTAAGAATAAGAATAAAAACCTGATATTCATTATGAAAACATTCCTTTCATAGATTTTGACTATTTTATCATTTCTGTAGCTTCTTATCCGGAACCATTTTGAAAATTACAAATTTGCCCTTTTCACGGAATCGCAGTAGGCTGGGTTTAAGGCTGTCACTCGGGCTAAGTATTGCGAAAAGTGCGACCCATGAAGGTCTTCGCCTGTACCAACAATCAAATATCTACTTTCGAGAATGACCAAAATACGGGGTCTTTTACCAAAAATGAATGTGTTTATTGAAAGTTTTGAATAATTTTCTGTCCGAAGTTTTAGAGGTTCACCTAGGGATGATAGTTTTCCAAGTATGTGAACTTTCATTTCAATATTATTTCTGTGTCTTTCGAATATAATTCAATGTCCATCGTGTTATTAACCGAGAAACTAGTTTTTTTCCGGTAGGAAAAAGAACGTTAGAACGGTAGAAAAAAGAACGTTAAGTGAGGTGAAGTTTCAAAATTTCTTTTCGAAATATTCATTTTGTTGCATATATATATATATATCTTCAGTTTATTGGGTTGAAACACATTTCTTCTGAGATACCTCTTGACGGTGGTTGCAACTGTCGTAGACTGCAGAGGGTTATTCACTGTTTCTCGTCCGAAATAGATTTTCTTTGAGCTTCTCTAGCTGATCGGATTATCAGGAACTCTTGCATTGCCTGATGAAAATTACGTCTGGTCTCAGGATCGCTTTTGTTTTTCCCCTAAATATCTGGCGCAAACCATTTCCAAAAATTTTAAAGAAATTAAATGAAGAGAATTCTCAGTAATAATAGTGACAGCTGTCAAACTAACAAAATACTAAGATGCATAGAAACACTAGTGTTAAAACCGATCCGCTTTTGTTTTGTCAAAAGCTTTCTACACGAGAAATGAGATTGACTCAACTATTTAAACATGTAGATAGATGGAACAAGAATCGTTTCCAAATTTGAACATCGCGCTTAGCGCCACTGTGAATGAATTGCCGAAGTATGTTGGATCATTTCCGTGAACAATTTCTTGGTCTCACACATCATTGTGGAATTGGCCGCGGTGGTAGTGCGCCCGACTCACGATCGGAAGACCGTGGGTTCGATTCCTGCCTCGACCAGATATTTTTCTAGAGAGAATTTATCTGGTTGAAGCTGGGATGATTCTGCAACCGTGTTAGGAATCACACGTTAAAAGGTAATACCTCGTTATTCCTTAGCTCGCACAAGTTTCTCAACTTCTGAAGTTGTCGTTCGTATGGGGGCGACAGCTGATTAACGGGAAAACAGATTTTAAACAGATTTTTTAAACAAACTTCGTGTAACCTGTGGTAACTAACTTTGGTGCTATTTCAATCCTCCTTTGATTGCAAAGTTACGAATTAATAATTTTTTCTAATCTACAATTCATTCACCAATAACTCCGCAACCGGTTATCCAAGTGAAGGTCGTTATATAGAGAATTAAAATGCCTTGGTAAAACCTGCCTATCTTTAAAAAAAAAAAGTTGATGGCGCCCTCATAAAGAACCTCATAAAGAGGTTCTAAAAATATTCCTTTTCATACAAATTTTGTCCTATTTTAATATTTTGCTTCGTTCAAAAGTCAAGAGGATGGGGGGATTATTTACACTCGAGGGTGGGGGAACTACTTACGTTGGAACTGTATAGATCTGCTAACATCACAA
Source organism: Leptinotarsa decemlineata (assembly GCF_000500325.1). NCBI lineage: Eukaryota > Metazoa > Arthropoda > Insecta > Coleoptera > Chrysomelidae > Leptinotarsa > Leptinotarsa decemlineata. The sequence goes on along the minus strand of NW_019289619.1, from coordinate 32,793 downwards.
AGGTCATTTTTCCGATATTATACAACCTTCCAAAAGTCTATTGTCTCACCCTAGCAGTAAAAGACCATTAAATAATATCAATTTGGATTTCGTTATTCTCAACATGTAAACTCATAATTGAAGGGAAGGGTTTATTTTTTCAATTTTTTCAAGCAAATTATAATTATATCGGTAGATAAGACCCCCAATCGTGTAGCCCATCGCTATACTGATGTGGGTCATGCGAGAGTCGGTCACTTGTCTACGCCTACAGCAATTCGAGATTGCTTGAACATGAAAATGCCGTCGTCGCTTACGTTTATTTCCTTTCAAGCGTTTCGATTCGGCAATTCACGATTCTCATATGAATTACCGTCGAGATACCAAAGATACCGAGAGTGTTCATGCTTCAATACCAACGAGAATATTGAATTTACTTTCAAAATAACGAACTTATACTTTTCTGAAAAGTATACAATAAGTTTCTCTCACGGAATTATGGAATCAAAATATCAATTGAATGACTATTCGTCATTTCGCATATTTTAGAAAATGCAGCAGAATTAGGAATTGCACATTTGTAAGAATTGACGCATACTTTTTTCTTTGCAGGTTTTTGCGTGCAACTGTTACCATTGTTCAGTTCTGATACATACAAATGACACGCCGAAACAACTGGAAAGTAATTAATCTATATAGTCAACATCATAGGATTTGATTTTTCAATTATTCCAACCTTCACAAATTTTCGGTTACATTCGAAGTAGCTAAAAATGTATTAGTTTGAAAATGTCCTTATAGGATGAAACTGCAGTAACGTTAGTTACAAGTGACAGTGGTGAAAAACAGAAAGTTTCAATTCTCTTTTCTTCAACATGCATTCTAGTTATTCAATTGCAAAGTTTCGAAAACACTCTACACCTCGAGATACAGAACACATATAAAAGCTATGGAGCGGCAAAATGGGTGAAAATTCGACTAATAAGAATCAATTATGGTGGAGTTGTATTACTTGCTTGAGTTTATATTTCCCCACCTCTATTTCTTGTCACAATTGATAGTTCATCGAGAATGCGGAGTATAGAAACATGAAACAATATTATTATATACCTTAAATGAATGTGATAAGTTGTTGAATTTGATAATGGTAATGATGAATTCAATTCAAATCACAAAAATGTAGTACTAGCTAACAAATATCTTATCATGAATTTATCTCTATTAATATATTTCTACAAAATGTAACAATTTCAATACGAATAAAAATTACAGAACATTGAATTCTGCATACACGAATTATTCAGTGTTATCTTGAGAGAAATCAGTTGGTGTTCAACATGTTTACCAATTTGAGTTTCTTCAACTTATTAAAGATAAAGCCAGATTGCACAAATACTATAAGACCACCGATTATAAGTTATTATCAAATAAAAATATCAAACAAATACTCAAAAAAGCTTATTCTTCCATTTTATAAAATATTGAACACAATTACGAACGTGATAACTTATGTATCCTACATCTCGTTCCAGGTTCAATTTCCAACCAGTTCAGTTGGTTTTAACCCGCTTCCTATGCTAATCTCTGGAACACTAATGACATTGCTTCAGGAATAGCTGACATTTGGCTCACAAGGGAAACTTTTATATCGCCGCAAGTTCCTTCGCACGACATTTGCCTTTTTTTATTTTCATAAAACAATTGATATTAATAATTTATAGGTTAATCTCAGATCTATCCAGAAAACTTTCGATTTTTTTAATTCCAATTGACTTGCAAATAATTTTAATCTGGACGGATTGAAATTTTTGCGGAAAAATGCCGTCCAACTCCTAAAGGTCGTGAAATAACGAGTCATGTGGGAGGAACATGGCCCTCTTGTATCCGTTGTGTGATGTATTTCTAAATGTCCTCATCACTGATGATTTGAGAAACAGGACGATTAGTCAATTCTGAAAACTTTTGAAAACAAATCGGTAAGCCAAATCAAGGAAATGCGATCGATAACCGTTTCGAAATGCAGGAAATAATACAGTCGGTTAGCAAATAATACAGTTAAATACAGAACATAACGCAGTTACGGTTTATGTACGACCTACATGACGTTTTTCTGATTCATCAACTTCATCTATAAGGCAACAGATAGGTAGACGATGTTTGACAAGATTTAAAAAAGTGTGTTAGATACTCTGAATCTAAGATGCATTGCAAAACAAGCACTCGAAGTAGAAATCTCATAATATGAAGAAATGTTTTAGAAATTGAAACGATTAGTTAGTTGAAATAAAAATACATGTGCAACCCTTAGCCAGCTAGCTAAAATACAAGTACCTACACAATACAAATATATCTGATTGACAAGTCTGTTAATTTATTCATCGAACATGAATCATTTCAATATCACTTCTATAGTTTTGGAAGTTTCTCCATTCAAAAGGCATTCCTTACTTCAGGAACGAACTCGCCTTTGAATTCTTGAGATATATTTCAAATTTGTATCAGATTATTTCAAAAGTTTTGTCCGTTTTCATGAGTCTACTTTAAACTGTAATATCTCAGTGAATACTCATTCAATTTAATCGAAATAAGCACCATTTGAATCATTGAATTTTTACCAACATAACACGAGTCGAATAATTTCGTCAGCATGCGACGCTCAATTCATTCGATTTTCGGACGGTGATTTGTGTATCGTGCGGAAGGGCGTTGTTCTGGAGGAGGAACGGACCTCTTCTGTTGACCAGTGTCGGCTGCTGCTGACGCGATTTTTGGTAGATTTCGTCGATTTCCTCACAATAGGACTCTGCTGTGATGGTTTGGCCCTGTTGCAGAAAGTTATAGTGAATCACACCAGCCGCTGATCACCATACAGTAATCATGGTCATTTTTGTGAGTTTTCGTCTTTGGGGAGTGCCTGGGTGACTAATTGGTGATGTCTAACCACTGCCCTGAATGTTTTTTGTTGTAGAGGATCCACGTTTCATCATACGTGACGATCCGATTTCAATAAGGATCATTTTAGTTGCGCAAAAGCAAAGAAGAAGAGACCTGGAAACGAGAAAACTTTTGTCAATCTTTCAAATCGAGGGGACCACGCTTCGAACTTTTTGACATTTACAATAAGTTTTAAACCATCAAAAACCACACAGGAGCTGACGTCCAGTTCTTCCGCCATCCCACACAGCGTTTGTATTGGGTCAATCACCACCAAGATCCTCAAATCCTCGTCCAAGATTGTTGTATGTCGACCACTTTGGAGCTCATATTCTAGGCTAAAATCTTTGGAACGAAATTTCGCAAACCAACATCGAACAGTGTGTCCATTAACACTTTCATTGTCAAATGCTTGGTTAATTTTTTTGGTTGTTTTGGCAGCGCTTCAGTTCAGATTGAAGTCATAGAGAAAAATGTTCCAAAAATCACTTAACAACTGAAATGAGACGAAAAATATTATCTATCGATCAGTATACACCACGACACAATAGAAAGAATATTTATTGTGATATGGAGCTACAAAAACACAGGACATTAAAAAAGACAAAACTTCTGAAACAACCTTTTAATATAGGTTCCACGGATTCTATGTACTTTTTTTTTTACATCTCTTCGAAATTGTTTCACGGTAAAAACTGGATTTCTGGTATTTCTAGATCGCTGAACTCAAAATCCTGAACGCTTTTGGAAAAAACATGACAACTTTCTCACCATCTTCAAAACGACTCTCACATGATTGCCTCAGAGAAACTAGTGCTCTTGATGGAATACATTTAAATTTCTTGAGTCTAGTTTTGTCTCAATACTCAATACACAGTTTTATTTTTATCTAAAAATGGTAAAACGTTAATGTAAAAACAAATTAATTGACAACTCATGTAGGTGCTTCAGAAATTCGGATTGAATATAATCAGAAACATACGGAGTATTTCATCAGTTCGGATTTCCATTGTTTAATATAATATAAATGCTTTCGACAGTTGGTAGTACTGTCATCTTCTAGGCACCCTCAAACAGAGTTTAATTCCTATACATCGAATATAATATTCCTTTTAGAATAATTTTCCGTCCTTCCATATGGTTGTTTGTCTTATCAAAAGCTTTTTATATATGATGTCAGCACCACACTAGTAAATCTATGTTTTGAATTTTTGCATTAATATTTGAGTCCTTATAATAATATAATTAATATTTCCCAAAGTGAATACAGTTAATACTGTATTCACTTTGGTGACATATTTTATACTGTAATATGCAAAATGTATAATTATGTACAAGATGTATGAAAGAAATAACGTCAATTCTCTACATATGGATTTGGAATGTCTGAACAGGTTGATGGAATGTGTGTTTCTGGGTGTAAGTTCACCATGACTGGGTGTGTCTTCACTTTCATAATCATTGGATAGCTTGAGGCTTCTTCACACGGATTTAAAACTTCTTCCGCTTTGAAATCTAGTGGACTGCGGAACGGCGACTGTTTTCAATGACGTATATTAGCGATGATTATGAGCGACGTCAATGCTTCATTCTCTCTCTCTCTCTCTCTCACACACACACACATTTTCTGAAGGCAGGATATAGGTAATTTGAACAATACTTCTTCCACGAATTGATTTGAAATTTGTGTTATCGTGTTTCAATTCTGCAAGTATGACCACTAAATTGCCAGAAAAGTAATCTGAGAAACAAAGGGTTATTCAAAGAACGTTTCACCCAAACTTTTCTCAAGAGAAAGACATAATTTTTTCCAAAAATAACAGAACGTGAAAGTCGGTAGTCCAATATTTAGATAAAAATAGTGATATATGCAATTGTCTAGTTAGTTAGAAATAATTTGGATACTTATTTTCAATTGAGATGAAACACTAATAATGTTCTTTTTTTATTTTTTCAGGTTTTGAAGGTGATATAAATCAAACACCTAGGAGAAGGCGGCAAAATGAAAAAGGTATAACTGCAAGTTAAAGTGATACTGTCATTGCATGAATAATTAATGTTGAGCTTGATAATCTATGTGATAACCATTCAGTTTCAAATATACTAGTTACCTTTGTTTTGATAAGAGCATAAGTGAGAATAGATTTTATCAATCATATCGTGATAATAACAAATACATATTTACTAATTGATGGACTGTGGAAAACTAATGATTTATTTTCGATTTCGATAATTTTTTTAAAAAAATTCATTCATTCATTTTTTGTCATTCTCTCAAGATAGAATAAAAGCTTGAAAATGAAGATATGGAAATTACCACTCGTTAGATATTTACTATTCACTGAATGAAAATTTTATGAAGTCTTCAAAGGGGCACCAACATTTTTTCCCTATTGATAAAATTGATATTATAGGTAATAACGTACTGAGTGAAGGAACTCAACCTTAATGTGAAAACGAAACACATTCAGTGTATCTCTGAATTTCTCAACTTTATTACGAAGGGAACTAAGTGTAGCTGACATTCTATTTTGTTATTTTCTAGGGAATGCAAAATTCTTGACTCTATTTACTTTTAATACTACAGCTGACATTTTCATCTCAGACTAAAATAACAGTTTTCTTTGGGATTCGCTCCATCTCGAAGTTTAGATAGAAAACCATTTCCAATTGCTAATGTAATGAAATGGTGATGATCATCTTCAAAATTTTATCAAGTATACATGCAATTCATCCAAATCCATCGGGAGTTGGCCGCGAAACGGTCAATGAAGTAACTTGGCTTGAAAGTCAAATCACAGTTCAGAGTTATTTGCTTAATGTAATGATTATTTTCAGCTATTCGTTTTAATTTTATTGATCATTCAAGGGAATCCAAATCATTTTGAATCATATTAGACATGGAAGTCAGAACTGATGAAATGCACCATAACATTGTTAACCACCTTCAAACCAACTTTTTTCTCACTGGCCATCCACATTAATGTTTCCAAAAGATTCTGGCCAAGACTGTTACGAACTTTATTTAAAATATAATTCAGTTTCGAAAACGTTCACAGCTAACTTGTTTGATAACTAGACTTGAAAGATATGTTTATACCAAACTTATACCAACTTATACCAAATCGATATAAGTTTCAGAATACAAATATTTTTTTCGATCAGAACCCTACAGCAGCACAAAATACAATTGTAACACATTTTTTACTGGCCTTCCGCACAGATTGCGTGGAATACTGGGATCTTGACCGGATGGATATTGAAGTATTCGAGTTTTCTCACTTTACTCTAAAACGTTAATTTTCATCAGCACGATATTTCATACCCTCGTTTCCCTATAATTTTCACCATTCCAATAATCCCTGTCATCATTTGCTTAATATTGTCACTTTTAGCCCTGAGTTCCGCCATCCTCTTTGTTTTCATATAACAAAAAAGACTCAGAGCTATTTATATGACATCTACTCAACTCATGTTCTTACAATCTGGTGTGGATATGTTGACGACTACTTTCACACTCACACCTGAAGCAAATAAAAAATGTTCTTCTTCACAAAATCCTAAGCAGATCCAACAATAAAACTTTCCAATCGATTGTTGTAATTGAATCAAATTAGTTTTTCACCAGATTTGGTCTAAAAACAAACTCCTTGTTATGAGTAGAATCCGAGGAGTTCTTTACTTTCATCTAAAGGCATTTCATCAGTTTGGACTTCCATTGTCTAATATGATATAAAATGATTTGAAATCCATGAAAGGATCAATGAAAATCAAAAAATCAGCTAAAAAAAACTGAAATTACAATGAAATAAAATACAAGCAACAATTGAAAATGGAACAATTAACAAGGAATGAAAATTAAAATCAAAATATTTCACTCCCAGTTAATTCACGACGTTTCGATTGTTAGTATCCCCAATCGTCTTCGGGTGATGACTGGACTTACTTCTCCGAGAGCTGACTATTTATAGGTCATTCGAGTGCCATTTGGCGGGAGTTGGCCGTTTTCCACTTGATTATAGGTTTTCATATGTCGCGTATCTCTAGGCTAGCTTGACTAAATGCGTTGTTGGACAACAAATATTCGGCTTCTTTGAATTTACTCCTAAACCAGTGTTCCTCCTTGTGGATGAAGAAGTTGGTCCAAGTATAACATCAGAACCTGCTTCAGATCTGGGAACACTATCCGTAGCAGCCCCACGAAAACCAGGCCACCAAACACCGACTGCGATTCCAATAATTGCATTTACCGGATACCCCGCAAGTGCGGATAATCCTACATTGGTGAAACTAAGAAGCTATTGAAAGTTCGCACTGCCAAGCACAATAAACATACAGCGAGGAGAAATCAGCAAATCAGGAATAGCAGAGCATGTTTGGACTCATCAACATAACATCAAGTGATCTCAAGCTGAAATCATCCACAAGGAGGAACACTGGTTTGGGAGAAAACTCAAAGGAGCCGCATATATGTTGTCTAACAACGCATGTAGCCAAGCTAGCGTATAGATACGCAAATTCTGGAAACCTATAATCGAGCGGAAAACGGCCAACTCCCGCCAAACGGTCAGATCTCGCTAAAACCTATGAAGCGGGGAGAGAGAAGAGGGAAGAGGTGAAAGCACTCGAATGACATATAAATAGTCAGCTCTCGGAGGAATAAATCCAGTCATCACCCGAAGACGATTGTGGATACTAACAATCGAAACGTCGTGAAGTAACTTGTCTTGAAATATTTTAATTTTCATTTCTTGCCAATTGTTCATTTTCCAGTTGTTGCTCATATATTATTTCAATGTAATTTCAGTTTTTTGCTTGATATAATTGACATTTTTTTTAGCTAATGTCTTTATTTTTTATTGATTCTTTCAGATATTCTAATTCATTTTATATCATATCAGACAATGTAAATCCGAACTGATGGAATGCACTATGAAACATTGTCAACCACCTTCAAACAAACTTTTCATCAAAATGTTCAAAGGAATTATTTTTGTCAATGTAATCAAAAGTAGTATGTCCATCAAATATTTCTTGTATGCACTTGTACTCATCCTCACTTGGCTGTTCTGTTCTGCTCAACTGTTTGCAGTTAGGCAAACGGTATTTATTTCAACATAATTGCAAATAACCACACTTACCGTTTCAATACACTTGGCGCTGAGGTTCTGATTTAAATATTATGATAACAATACAATTTAATATTTACATACACCATAAGCTTCTAGATTGTAGTTCTAAACTGAAAAAATAAAAAATAAATGATAAATAACCATATATCGCGGAAACGTTGAACTTGGGTTTACAGGAAAAAGGAGCGGCGACTTCAATTGAGTCGGGATTTCAAAAAACCGAATGGTCTTTGATTGCCGGAAAGAATCCGTGTTTAAGAAAACATGATTTTTCAATACTGAGTGTAGGCTTGAATACGATACTTCAAGTTTTAGCTAGAAAGTTGGTTTGTATGAAATCCTCAATGAATGTTCCCGTTATGACCTGCGATAAAGATATGTGTTATTGGGAGACAGATGTCCATCGAACACACTGGCTCATGAACTGTTCAACCAAACTGGCGATCGCCCGATATGCCAGTCCGACCCTATTTATCTATTATTTTTCACTAATAGTGAAGAAATTAGTCTATAAGTGTTAGTCAATTAACCTACAGTGCAGGGAGTTGACACTGGCCTGAACGAATTGTTCCTTTAGATGATTTGATTTATAGCCAGTTTTCAAGTATGCACACTGACTATATGTGAAAAATTAGTCTATAGTTATTTGAAGTATTTCTTTTTTTCTTGTGAATAGATTTAAGGTCTTTCATAATTGGAGCACAGTCCGTAATTGTTCAGTTGACATAATCAAGAGATGATGCTAACATGAACTAAAACTATTCAGTTCTGCCACTGATTGTTATAATGTTATTATTAATTCTTCCATATTGTGCAGTTTTTTGTTTTCATTCATTGATAATTTTCATTTATTGTGAACGGGTTTGTTTTGGTTCTCGGTTCGGTACAGTTCGATCACGCGCAGTCAATAAAATTTGTTTTGGTTCACTAAGTATAGTTACGGTTTCGTTCTAGAACCGTTTTGTTTTTTTCCCGATCCGATTCAGAACTATTTCAGAAAAGTAAATATACAATAAATAAAACGTATTTTTTGGCTCATTTCGTACACCAAACCTTCATATGACCAGATGTCATTTAAAAGAAAGGCTACACCGAGCAATGAATAAAAAAGAATTGATATAAAATTCCATTCGAAAGAATTAATCATCACTTTTCCTCATAGTTTGTATCAGAAGATATATTTTGCGGATGATTTACACACTTTATTAAAAAGTTTTACTTTTTAGAAGTGTTCCATTTTTCATATAGATACTATAATTGGAAGTAATTTCATTTACGAGAATAAACTTCAAAACACCAGAAATATAGATGTTCATTGTTCTGTCTACAGTTTTGATGATGATCTCATCTCAACCTTCCATGAGAGAGATTAGATGAGAAATGATATAATCACAACTACTAAATAGATTTATATTTTAAATTATTAGAAATTTGGATAACTTTTTAAGAAACACATAAAATGTGCCGTGGACAAAATTTCGAGATGGAGACGAAAATTTATATTTCATGGGGGCAAACAATAATTTCAATGTAGAAGGCATTGTGCTACTAACAATGAACTCATTCTGGAAAAGGGTCCATTTGTATATGAATATGTAAATTGATCCATCTATTGTGAAAACTGACTTTTTCCCTCCTTTCCTATAGATCTCACCACTGTACTACTGGTCGACAGTCGTGGAAGGTCTTCTTTCGGAAGGTTTCTCAGTGTCAAACCAGACCTAGGCCTTATCACCTCAACTGCTCGAACTTTCATACAAGAGGGAGTAACCACGGAGTACGCCACTCAAGTACTTGGTACTACCCTTGACAATGGACGTTTATATGCTCATTTACTTACAAAAAGCTCCAGAGTACTATACGACGATTCTCCAACGAAAGCTCACGAACTATCCAATAAAAGATGGCACCTGAACGAAAACCTCATCAATCCTCAACAATTCATAAGAAACATTGATTACATTTCTCCCAATAACGTGGATAGTATTCAAGTATTTCCTACTAAATTGGGAAATCCACATATACCGATTACAAATAACCGTTACGAAGAAACTCTAAGTAGTCCACAGGAAATTATCGAAGAGGAAATATTGAAAGAATCACCATCAAATAACTTCAGGGTGCCTTTTGATGATGATTTAAAAAACAGTGTTGATATTCCAATTCAAAATAACGTGAAGGTATTCAAAATAAGTCCACAAATTCGTGATATCACTCAGGAAAATATCATAAATCACAAAGAAACGAATGATAAACCTCTTTTCGATAATTTTGCACCATCGAAAGTGAAACCTTGGGAAAATTTACCGACTTTCACCGTCAGGAATGAATTTTCCCCCTCCGTATCGTTTTTGGGGGATCTCCCAGAATTTGAGGAACGTACAGAACGAGCTAAAATAACCACACCAGCTGAACGAAGAGCAAAATTATTATTCAGAGCTGGTTTGACCAAACCAAGTCCTAAAGATCTAACATCAATAACCTACAGTGGTTTCGCAGATTTCACTACCACTGTTGGAGACACTGTCATCATTTTTTCACCACATACAACGACGGAAATACAAAATCTAGCTGAAACTACAAAAATATCTGTCGAACCTATATTAATTCAGCCCACCACTACTCTACAAGAACCACCTTTAGTAACACAAATCAAAACATTTTTATCTTTGGAGCCACCTATAGAAACAAAGACTTTCAAAGGTCATAAACTAGAAATGAAAACTTCTATTCCGACTATGGTGATAGATAAAACAGATAGAGCAAGAGAACCTAAGAGTGAGATACTTGATGAACAAATAGACATGGATGCAAAATCTTCTGTTTTAGCTCATGAACAGGGACAGGAAACAGAAAGTAGTAAAATTTCAATTACTTTCTCTTCAGATGTTATTCAACCATCGGAGAGTCAACCAATAATGTTATCAACACCTTCCGATGAAGATATCGCAAATGTTCTTGCATCTCTGCAAGCCTTAGCTAGACAATCAACAGAGCCATTCAACAGAGTATCCAATAACATTCCTGATCTACCCAAAGAAACTTTCAAAGATCTCAGTGTAAGTGGAGCAACAACAATATTTTTCGATGATGACTTCCCAATCGAAACAAGTTCAACAACACATTCATTGTCAAGCAAACTGGTTGAAGAAGAAATATTGATGACTACTGATGGAGAAATAACTACATACATAACTACGGAAGAAGTATCTGAAACACAACCTTCAACGTTCAAAAAAGAAACGGCAACTGAAGATGAAATTCTAACGACTAGTGAGAATATTATTAGTACCACACCATTTGAAGTAATAACACCAGATATTAGAAAAAATGAGGATAATAAATTTGCTGACATTGTTTGTTCTGATGGAAGTAAAATTGTTCCTTCCACTGTCTATAAAACGTTGACATATTTGACAACATTTTTCATTCCCAGTGATGGAACAACGACAACTTCAATTAAATCTAATGAAGTTATATCATCGGAAATTAATTATCAGACAACATTGTGTGATCAAATTTCCATACTTCCAAAATCCGAAACACCAAAACCAGTTATCGATGATAACACAACTATTCAAGAAACTGATGAGACTACTCCCATTTCTGATGATATTTTAGAAGTGACGGAGGAAGTAATATCTACAGTTGAATTTTCAGAAACAACTCCTCAAGAAATAACAACGGAAAGCCAATATATGACGGAATCAGAAGGGGAATCAACAGATGCAACAACTGAAGATGGAGATGAAGTTGAAGTAATATTTAAAACATTATACACAACTTATACGTATCTTACGACGTACTTTCAAGAAACAACTTCATCAGTCGCTAGTAGAATAGTTGTTACTACAAACGTTATCACGTCAACTTTGGATCCAGGAAAAGATGCTACAGATGATGCCGTATCTGGATTATTTGATAACGATAGGAGTTTACTCTCAAAATATAAATCTAAAACTGTGACATTCGAAGATGTTGCTAACATGGACCCTTCTAGTGCTGAAACTGTTGCTCCCACTATTTCGTATAACTCAGAAGAATTTCCCACAGATTTTCAGGAATCTGTTCTCTCTAGACCAACGCCTATTCTTGACGATAATAAGCTCTTGCAAACTGTAAATGGTGTTAAAACTTATTACACCACATATACGTACTTTACAACAATTTTTGTTGATGGAGAAACTGAAATATCCAGTAGAACAGAAGTTTACACGAACTACGTTACTCCCTCGTTCCAAAGTATACTTGATGAAGACATAAAACCCACAAACGTTGCGTCTCTGGGGGAAGAACATACAGAAACAGAACCAAAATATGATGATAATGATTACATCAGACAGAAAATCTTAAAATCAAATATAAGAGCTCAAAATAATTATAATACGATAAATCGAAAAAAGCCTCATGACTCAGATAATCAAGGTGACAACGAAATTTATGAAACTTCAGATTATAAATCAGTAGACAAAATTTCAACTTCAGCAAAACAATCAACAGAATATGTAACGTTGGAACGTGAAGTAAATAGTTCAAATAACGATGAAATAACAGAAAACAATATTCCTAATTTGAGTGAATATGAAACCATTGCTACAATGGTGACAGATGTGCGAAGCAGTACTTCAGAAGGAGCTCGTAGGGTTATAGATAATGTTGATAAACGTAATGTGCTGGCGGATGACCAGATTGTATCGGAATCAAATAATGATTCTGAAATCATACCTTCGCCTACTTTGCTCCTTCAAACTAGTTACACGACATTCACGTACTTCACCACCATGTATCATGGTACAACTTCTAGCAATGTTGTCAGTAGACTAGAAACAATTACAAATGTAGTAACGCAAACGTTAACACCAACGCAAACACTGAGCGTGGAAGATCTTACTTTACCTATAACCTATTTCACCACATTTACGTATTGGACCACTTTATATAAAGACGGTACTACAAAAATAACCAGTAGAGAAAAAACTGTTTCCAATATTGAAACACCTGCTATAGAAGCAACAGAAATTAATGAGTCAGTTCCAACAAGTGCAGAATCATCAAGTACAATACTCCCTACAACATCTGAAAATATAGTTCCTTCAAGTATAGGAGACGATGATCTGACTACTTATTTCACAACATATACGTATTACACAACATCATATATTGGGGATGATACTGTTTTGAATAGTCGACTGGAAACTGTAACAAACGTTTTGAACAATTCTTTCGAACTCAGCAGTAATCATATTGGGAGAGCAGTTGGATCCGGTAAAGGGAATAGCATAGAGGAAACTGATAATAAATTAAAGGTTGAACTTCCCAGTATTACTAGTACTATCAAGCCAACCGGACTGTTGTCTACATTGATTAGTTCATTAGAAAACGATGGCACCACCACAATATTATCAACCGATGTTTATGGAACTTATATTGATGGTTTATATGCTCAAGTTCTCGAGAGTACTTCTTTCATTTCAACTAACGAAATAAAATCATCCCCTATTGAATCGGTTCATTTAAACCCCACCGGAGTAGTAAGTATCAACAAGGGAAAGATAGTTGATGCTGAAGGTGTTAGTACCTTATTTTATACAACGCAGGCTATTGGAACATACATTGATAATCTATATGCCCAAGTAATCGAAAGTACGAGTTCACTTGCCGTTGATGAGGTAAAGAAAGCAGCACTGCCAACAGACTTGCCAATAGCACACAGAACGGGATTGGTTAGAGTCATAGAAGGATCCATTGTTCAAAATGATACCACAACATTTTATGAATCAAAGGTTCTTGGTACCAACATAGATGGAAAATATGCACAAATTATAGAAAGTACTTCTAGCTTTCTCGTCGGAGCCCAGGTGTCTGTCAAACCAAGTATTGTTGAACACAGTATAATACCTACTCCCACTCAAGCACCTGAGAAAATACATTCCACAACCAACACAATTTCCCCATCTCCAGTTGCGATAGAGGGGTCTATTAAGGACTCTGCAAAAGAAGATGAAGAAATAAGTTCTGAAGAGAATGATGAAAACGAACCGGATGAAAAAGAGAGTGGTAGAACGAAATATAAATTATCATTTCAATCTCGAAAACGAACCAGTACACCAGCCATTCGACCATTTGCTTCAAGACAAAGACCTACGTTTGCTCCAAAACGCAAACAATCTGGACAAAGTACAGCTGCTACCATTACTAGAAGCGATTTTACTCCAACTGTTACTGCAGTTCCTGCATCTAAACCGAACAGGTTCGGTGGCAGGCGATCATCTTCGGGTGTTAACATTATTCAACCCACGGCATCGGGTGGCAGGCGATTTTCAAGACCAAAATCTACCGGTAGTGGAAATGGCTTCAGCTCAACTTTTGGAAGTGGAAGACGCAGTAGTTCACGAATTCAACCAACAATATCTGGATCTAGTTCAAGAAGAGGTGGATTCAGATCTTCAAGCTTTGGAGTTTCAATCAGACCTAGTTCTTTATTCGGAGCTAGACCCCGAGTTCGACCTACTCTAGTTTCTGGTTTACTTAGATCTCCCAGCTCAAATATTGTATCTCAAACCTCCTCTGATGCTGAAAATGATTTGACTACCATAGTGACTGATGAACCTACCGACATTACTGAAGAGGATAATGACACAACTTTGGCTTTACAATCCACAACGGAAATATCATCATCTAAACGAAATCAAAATCCACTTCTGAGATTCAGGAGGCCACCTCTGGCAGCTCGTACTACACCAAGAAGCGCCGCAGTGAGAACCGGAAAAAATCTACCGAAAAAAGGAGCAACTAAAACGACATCTAAACCAAACACAACTTTCAATAGGCCAAGTAGTTTACTTAGACCAAGACCTAATGCATTGTTCCCTAGACGTGGTTTATTCACAACTACAACGAATGCACCAGAAGAAGAGGAAGAAGATTTTGATGATGGCGAAGATCTAGAGGAGGAGGGCGAACCAGAAGAAGATACCGATTATGATAGTTCTTTAACAAATATCCAAATATCAGATCCTCCTACCTCACAAATATCTGAGAGTGGTAGCCTTAGTAGAAACAACGTTCAAATTCAACCATTCTTCAGGAAAAGATCTAAGCGTGATACATACTCTAGATTCCGGAGACCAACTAGTACAACTGCTTCTCCGGAAAATCACCATCAACAAACTGAAAAACCCCAAAAGCCGTCTTCGAGAGGAAGATATTCTAATAAAGCTAGAAATGCCAAAACTTCCCATTCAACGACTTCTTCTCCATCTAACAAGAGATCGAGAATATCACCAACTAAATCGAATCAAACAAGAACACAATTCACCCTCCGAGAAAATGACAAGAAAAATAATTTTAAACGCCCCACTTCATCATCAGGTAGATCTAGCAAAACTACAACTGTCTCTAGACCAAAACCTCCAAAATTACGTAACAACCATCAAACTGAATCGTCAGCCATTCCGAGAAAATCATCTAGTAGTAACAGACAAAATGCGAGAACGAATAATAGAGCCAAAAATACTCAGCGTCCAAGATATCAAAATAATGATAATATTGAAAACGATAACTTTGTATTACCTTCATTTGACGGAACAATTACTATAACTCATCAAATTCCTATGGAAGTAACAATACCAGTAGTCAATGGAAAAATTACAGAGTATAAAAATATTGTTACTGCTAAGTATAGTACGGAAGTTCTTGGCCCTTTGGAATATTCAACATCACAGAATGCTTTTGGGACGGAAGTCAAGGTTTTATTGAGTGAGAATACTGCTACGGGTAATAATGGTGCAACAGTTATTACCCAATTTATTCTTAATGAAACTCCAACCACCAGTATTATATTTACTCCTACTTATATCAATAGGCGCAAAACATCATACTCTCATGTTATTCCAAGTACGATTTATGAAGTAGAACAGATTGTGAATACAATTCAACCTGCTCTAGCAGCTCAGGCACCTCTAGCAAACATATTGCTGTCTCAGTTGCTATTAGGTGGCCTCCAACCTCAACCAAACCCTCTATTGGGACTTCAGCAACCGCCGTTAGTACAACCCACTCCTACAACGGAATTCAAAACCAGAACAACAACATATATAACCACAATAACAAGCGAAACCTCAACAGTCATACCGCTTACATTCAGAGGCAAAGAAATTTTTACAACAATCATCGATAGCAGCGTTAATGTTCTTACTGCTACAGAATTTTTAACAGATACAGTAGTACTTACGCCTACTTTAGGTTTTCCTGGACCACAGTTGAATACTGCTTTATTACTACCCCTTTTGCAGCAGCAACTTCAACAGCAGCAACTTCAACAGCAGCAACTTCAGCAGCAGCAACCTGCAGTGAATTTTTTACTGTCTCAACAGCCAGCCAATGTATTTAATTTGGATCAGTCTGAAATCAAATCTTTGAACAAAGACCAAAATAAGCTCAATTTAGCTCTGGTGGACTCTGAGGAACTTCAAGAAACTGAAGAAACTACACTTTCACCCAGAAGAAAAACTTCTAGAAGAGGAAAAATCAACAAACCCGCCCGAGTAGAACCACTTAAAGAAACGAGTATTGTGACCCTTTATGTATCTGGCAGGACTCCTGGTGAATTCACAACTGTTCTGTCGACAGTAACAATAGGTGAAGAAGGTGTTAGGAAAAGAAGAGAAGTACGTGTACAGCCCTCTAAATTATTTACTGAATCGGTCTTCAGTACGACTGATATTTTCGATGGTTTAGTCATGTCTACTGAAGATACTTCACTTGAGACATCGGAAACTGAAAAAGAAACAGAAAGTTTAGAAAGTATTATAGGTGATGTTCCAAAATATATGACACAAACTCCTGAACTATTCAACACAGAACCTACAAAATCAAAAAAATCTTCAGAAAAATATAAAATTGAGTATGTGAAAGCTTCGAAAGAAATTTCGAATAATTTTTTAGCATAAATGACCTTAGCAAAGTAGCCCCACTCATGCCAAAGGTCGAAACGTCACTAGAACATGGGGGCATTTTCTCCAACTCAAGTTTCTACGTTTCGCATAAAATTGGCAAACGAATACAATCAAAGCATTCAAAATTATCAAGGATCAAAAGAGACTTATCCAAAACTAGTGACATCAAAACTATTATACCAACTTATCTTAAGCAGAAAAGAGTTGTGAAGAAGCTGATACGGATTCAACCAGTAATGAACGACACGTCATATAACTCTCGAGAAAATAATGTTTTTGAAACAAATACTAAACCCAGTGAAATTGGTGTTACAAGACGAATACTAAGACGATTGAAAATCAAGAAAAAGAAAAAACGTATTATAAACCATCTCACAAGAGACCATGTAGGTGATATCGATGTCGAAGATCACGTGCAGCAAGCAACAAAACCAAGAAGGAAAGTAGTTATTACTAGAAAACGCATTTTACCTGATTCCAATAAAACAGTAAATGTCCGGCTTTCAAACGACGTCATATCTTCGATAATGACTAGCGAAATTAAAAGTGTGGCTGTCGAATCTGTTTATGAAAACAACCTCCACCATTCAAGATATGATAGTTCCAATAATTCAGATGAAATTGTCGACAACAACGAAGATGAAAACGTTGATAGTGGTGAAAGTTTTGAAGAAGCTGAAAATGAAGATGGAGAGATCAACGAAGATGAATCTGATGACGATAGTGAAATCGATGAGTACGATGGTGAAATTGAAGATGAGGAGGAAATTGATGACGATGATGAAACTGATGACGATCATACAACTAATGAAGAAGAAGAAAATTATAATGACGATGACCATTCAACTGAGGATGACACAATATCCACGGAATATTACGATGCAGCAGAAAATGTACCACGTGATGAGAATTCTGAACAGAAAATCAACACCATGAGTAGTATTGATGAAAAATACGAGGGAAATGGAATTAAACAACATTCGGACGTTCAAAAGGACGAGATAAGTTCTGGGTATTTGGGAGATGAATCATTTGACAAAAAATATGTAGAACTGAAAAAAAATCTAAATTATGAAGATGTATTCAACATAAATAATCAACCTACTTTCCAAGATATTCCTGAGTATGAACCTTCTTTTCCTGAACTGACTGAATCTCTTGATGCTCCTGAATTTCTTCTAAAGACTACTGTTTTATCTTCCACTGAATTTCTGACTAGAACTGTTACTGAAAGTAGACTAAGGACATATACTTTCGTCATCACCAGAGTTAGCGGAGACGAACAAATAATAACGTCAACAACTGAAGTGAAACCTCAGATAAAAACAAGCGTATTAACTGAGTCTCACATCAAATTTACAACTCTAACATTGTTGAACTTAGACGCCACACAGACTTTAACTGATTTTGAAAATACTCTAATTACCACTCTGGATAACCCACAAACTCAACTTCTTAACCAAGGTGAGTCTGCTTTTGTATAAAAAAACTCCACTTAAGGTCGATTCTATAATGTTTAAATCTTACTAAGTTTGTAACGGTGGCATTATGGAATTGAACAACATTGTACAGAATTTTGTTCTTCTCGTGAATTTCTATATTTCATTCCTTACTTCCAAATTTAACTGTTTTGTGTACATACGTTTCTGTAATATAATGTTTTTTTCAAGAAGGACAATCATTTTTAATTTTATTTCATATATTTTTGATGAAATTTTCCATCACAAAAGTTCGAATTTACTCAATGTGGTTGAAAACTTCATCTCACATAACCCTCTATCGAGGTATTATTCATGTTATTGTTTTATAACTCCGACTCAGAGCCTGAAGGTAGAAATTTCAATGAGGAAGCTAGATACAACCTTGCTACGAGAATTATGTCCAATGGAGTGGAAGTTATAGTTGCTGGTGACAAGAAAACATTACCAGGAGAGGATTTCAAAAGATTACTATCGACTGGAATTATAAAACCTGTAACATTGAAGCCGAGTACACTTACGGATCACATGGTCATGATGATGCCTCAGGAAGAATCAAACGTAAGCTACTTCTTATAATTGTGACTTTTACAGTATATTTTTCGACAAAATAACCTTATACCATTTTATACATGAAATTTTTTTGGTATATTGCAATCCTTATGTAAAAACTACTCTAGTTTGTTTTAGATATTACCACTTTTTCTCGATCAGGCGGTCCTCAATTGAAAACAAAATGTGAATAACCAAGAAAAGTACTCAATAAAAATAATTTCGCAAACGCA
The DNA here is from genome assembly GCF_000500325.1 of Leptinotarsa decemlineata. NCBI lineage: Eukaryota > Metazoa > Arthropoda > Insecta > Coleoptera > Chrysomelidae > Leptinotarsa > Leptinotarsa decemlineata. The sequence goes on along the minus strand of NW_019289619.1, from coordinate 13,528 downwards.
AGTGAGACATAAGTGGAACCATCTGTTGGTGTAACACCCAAGTCAACTTGCCATTCCATGAAAATGGAGAGATAAATAGATAAGTACTATTCTTATCATTCTCATATTGACTTCAATTTAAGAGCCACCGGTAAACAGCTGTTTCGGCCTATTGGACATCGTCAATACCGAACAGGCGGTCCTCAATTGAAGACAAAATGTGAATAAACAAGAAAAGTACTTAATAAAAATAACTTTCGTTACAATTTTAAAGAGTTCAGAAAAAAAATATGATTTCATATATAACCGTTTTCGAGTTATTGATTTTTGTACAAAAATGATAGGTACAATTACTAGGTACACCCGTTTCTCAATATTATACAGAATGTTACAAAATATTTTTTTTACTATGGCTCAAAGTTTCCAGGAAACAACTGTACCAAAAATCAGACATTTCTAGGTAAAAAGTAAAAATTTGCAGGGGTATAATATGTGATAGTACAGAAAATAACAGAAATAGGATGATTGAAAATAACAAAATCGTAAACAAAATATCATATTTTTACAATAAATGCTGGAAATGTTATCCATTATATTCTAAACATTTTAAAATGTTCTTTTGTACGCGGTTGTTTTTTCAATTTCATAGGGATCCAGATCTTCAATACACCGCACTATTCGCCGTCGCAGTTCTTCTTTGATTGACCGTTGATTTAAGCGTTTAGCGCCATGGGATTGGCCAGTCAAAGAGTTCACTTTCAAAGAGTAGTTTTGTTGAATTCATTGTCATAGTGTAGTGAGGTACAGAGGGGACTAATGTAACAAGTTGTACAATGGTTTAAACTTTGAACCGATACCGATTCTATGTGTGGAAGATGAAGTTTTGAAAGGGTCTTTTCTGAGCTTGGCTTCGTATAGAGAACACGTAGTGGTGATTTGAATAAATTTTGGAAATGATCTATCCGAATAACTTTAAGGTATTCATAGATATGAATTTAATAGATGATTATATAATATCATATTTTTAATATGTTGATTGCAACTAACCGTATAGAGTCATTCGGATTTTTCACAACAGTTTCTTTGTGTTATATATTGGCATATTTGTCGAGTACCACTCTGTTTGGCTACTCGACCGTAAATATAAAAAAAAACTATTGTTTTTATGGAGTAGCTCGACTTCGAGACAATATGTGATTTCAGGCACAGTTTAGAAAATAAAATCCTTTAAAATAAGAGATATTTTTTTTATTACCAGCAAACAGAACATTGGCGATGATGATTACTTTGTTACCCATACGTACAAGTGCAGTGTTGAAGCGGAACCGTTGGAGATTGCGGAAATCCCAGATTTGAAATATTTTTGTCCAAAATTATAAAAAAGTTGCAATGATTTTTTTTGAACATTCTGTATAATATTGATGAACAGATTTTATCGAAATCAACAGCCCAAAATATAATTTATGCTCGGGCGGAATTCGAAGAGATGAATTCTATTCATTTCGAAGTTATTTAGTTTCGAATTGTACCTAGCATCTGCATAAAAAAAATCAATATCTCCAGAACGGTTGTAATTAGGTACATGGTACCTAATTTGTGATATTGATGACTTATTTATTTTGTGGAAATTCATCTTCAATTAAATGATATAGATATAGAAATAAAATACTTTGTCTAATTTCCACTTACTTAATGTATTGAATTCATACGAACAAGGTTTCGGTTTTTACACCTTCTCAAGTATTCTAACACTACTGACCCAAGAGAAATATCGGAGTATATTATATCATTAGTACCAACTACATAAACTTCAAACTGTGATTAATTGCGTTGTCATCTTTATAAATTCAAAAGTGGAGACCTACACAAATCTGTTTGCTCGTTAAGGGTTCTATATTTTGAGTTTTTGATTGATTCATTGATTTCCATGGCTTCCAACAAATTCAATTTCCTTCCTTTACTACATGTATGTAAGATTTTGAGGTTTTACTTACTTATTTTGTGGTTTGTTTCTTGTAGATGTTCGTACATTGAAAATTTTTATTTATTTATTTTTTTTGGTAAACCGACGTGTTCACGGAGTCTTACTTCGAAATATCTACCGAATTGAATGAATTGAAAGTCATCAAACAAATAGCGGTCAATAACTAGGTGTCCTTAATTGAAAAGATTATTTCAGGTAAAACCCATAAAACTATTATGAGAGAACTGTACCCATACATCAAAGAACAGAATACATACAAATATAGCAGCATTAATTACTCAGGTAAACTTTCAGTAAATATTTAAAATTACTTTTCCAAATTCAACATAATAACATCTTTCATAAGTAATAATAATTTAGCCAAAATCATATTTAATGCAAAAACTATACGTGACAGAATGAAGAAATCTGGCATATATAGAATAGAATGTAGTGAATGCTCTGCAGTATATACAGGCCAGACCGGTAGAAATTTCGAAGTAAGACTCCGTGAACACGTCGGTTTAGACAAAAAACATCCTATGTACGAACATCTGCATGCATCTCAAATATTAGCCGGACAAATGCAGAAGGCTGTCATTCGTGGCTCACTGCGCTTTCTCAGAGCACATTATTCCCGAACCCAATGATCACTTATCCCACGGTGTTGTCGTTGGCCGATAATGCTGGCGCGCCCTCCTGAAAATATCGGGGCTTCGAAGGATAGGGCCAGACCAGCGCAAACCCAGTTTGAAGAATAATAATAATGATGATGGCCATGATAACGGTATTTATTCACTGAAAAATGTAGCTCATGATATGAAAAGGAAGAGAGAGAAATGAACAGTAATTTTTTATGACAAAGTGAAGTACTCATTTAAATACACTGTCAATACAAAAAATATTCACAATATAATTATAGAAATGCAATAAAAATACAGTGAGAATTAACATTGATGACAATTAAACCATTATCATAAAAGTGAACAAAGTCAATAACATTAATATTTAAATTTCAATATTCACAAATTTATTTAATGAAATTCTTGGAGCAATACATATTTCACAGCATTTCTGAATTTTTCATGAATGAATATAGATCGAATATATATTACCAAATAATCAAACATTTTCTTGACATTATACATAATGGATTGTTTTGCCAATGTAGTTTTAGGTATCGGCGACGATATCACGAAGTTATCAAAACTTGTATCGTATTTAGCCATCGAGCCAATTTCAGCACTACATCATACATACTTTTCAACATGAAAATGTCCGTCACTGTTAATAATTATTTTTGTGCAATGAATAGGGTTTCACAAGATTCTCTGGATTTCGCTTTATACATATATCTAACAGCTAGAATATATGAAACGAAATAGTAATTTAATGAACCATGAGAGGTGTTTTGCCAGAAACCAATTCCATATCTGAGCTGAGACTCAATTAATGCAAAATAGATGATGGCTCCCGATGATGATAAAGTCAGTTCCTTCAAAAGAACTCTTATAGCAAAACATCCCAGTGAAAATTTCTTCGCTAAATTTAAAGCGAGTGTCCAATTTCCTAGCGTAATCTAAATCAGTCTGAATATTATCACGGAGTTCATCATTCTTCTACAAATCAATAAGGGCTGAGTCATTTATAGACGAGTGTATCGGAAACAATATAATGGGCCGGAACAAAACCGTGAGATACCCTACAAATCACTGAACGGAGTTTGAAAGTTTCATCATCAACAGAGACTCTTGGGTTCGACCTGACAAGTATGATTGAAACCATCTCAGAGCAACATCCCTAGAAACATATATTTCTGGTTTAAACGAATTGAATGATCCAAGAAGTTAAAAGCTTTTGCGAGGTCAGAAAACATTACTGCTTCTGTCTCACCTCATTCATTTTGAGATATTTTTCACTATCAGCATCATTTGTGCTTTCAAATTCCTGAAGTTCAAACTGACAGTTTCTGAGTTAATAATTTTTACTGAGAAATGACGCCAATTTGTTATTAACATGCGTTTCTACAAGTTTCGCAATAGTTGACAGTAGTGAAGTAGGTCTTATAGGTTTCTTACTGAATCAGTCCTCTCCCTTGGACAGTTGATTAATCAGCCTTCCAACACTCAGGAAATAATTCTCTCGAAAATATGTTGTTAATTGCTTCAGCTAAGGTTTCTAAAGCATTCTCTAGTAGATGTAGAAGAACTTTTGCAAAGATATTCCAACCTGATGTGTTCTATTATGTTATTTAAAAGTGTCAACTGTTGTGTTTTGAATGCCATACTGATCCCATACTTGTGATATTTTCATCTGATGAATATCTGGCAAGAAATATTGTTACGTCCATAGTGAGTAACATACTGAAATAAGTTCATCCCAGATACATTTCCGACGAAAATAAAGATGTTGAAATTTGTTAATGATTATAATAGGAATATCATTTTTGTGAAATACTATTACTTTTTGAGAATCTTGTTTTCAAATAAAAATAGATTGCATTTCTGAAACAAATTCAGTAGCTAAAATTTCCGATCAAGCGCAAAAGAAAACTCACATTGGTACCAAAAATATTACACTCAAAATTTGAAAAAAGTTGATGGTTTGACAGAATTAAATATTCGCAGAAAAATATGTGTAAACTTCCAGTATACTATCCAAATTCTGTCTAAATTAGGATACACTACTATTTCATATTTGATAAAAGTATGATTTGGTATTTTCAAAGAAGATGATCAAGATGTACTGAAAGGAGAATACATTGATACCCGTCAGATTCCAGAAAAAACTATTAGTTTCATTTCTTTGATTAAAAGTACAATATATAAATAATAATAAAAATCAATTGGCGCTCCGGGGCAACTTCACTGATTCCAGCAGCGCATTTGCTTTTTCAGCTGCAGGGAAACCCGGAAAAACCTGCAGCACCACATCATCTGAAGATCTTGCTCTGCCAGTGTCTTCTCTCTCTCTCATAAAACAAAATGTAGGATGTCTCCATTTTCATATGATAACGATAGTCCATTTATTCCGGTGTAAGCCCTTTTTTACATGGAATTGGACAAGTCAATACAAGTTGAAGTGATACACAAGCTATAGTATAAAAATATATAGACATATACATATGAATTGATTGAATATCAAAAGATAATTTCATCAATGCTCTTTGAAACATATTTTATTTTTCTAGGAAGAATATTGAAACACTTGATGCCACTATCTAGATGACTACTTTCATATTAACAGAATATATTCAGATCAATGAAATGAAACTTACATTAAAACTTTGAACATCATCATTCATATGAAATTCAATAAAAAGCCAACAATCAAAATTATTTCTACTACCTTCCTGAGTATCCTTCTCATTTTTAGTCATTAATTCTTACTATGGTTTGCCGAATTTACTTATAAAATTATGCGGGGTCATTTCATTTTGTGTCTATCGAACATAAATGAACCAATTTTGCAACAATCCCATAAATTTTCATAAATTCCAGGTTGGAACCATGCCATCCCTTTACACTAACCAGTTTGTTACCAAAACATGTTTGACAACATTCACTTATTTGACTACTTATCTTGAGGGAAGTACTACTACTGTTTCTAGTCATGAACAGATCGTGTCGAACGTCGCTACAGAAGAAAGGAACACGGGTAAAATTTTACCAACACCTGCTATGGGTGTAACATTAACTCAGGTAGGATGTATCTATGAAATTTTTTATTATTGATGAAAAAAATTTCATTTCACATTTCAGTTTCCAAATTTATCCGTTGGGGTCTTCCATACAACATATACGTACCTAAATACAATTTTAGATGGTGAACAGCCACTGGTCCTTTCTTCCGAACATACTGTTACAAATACTGTCACTGCTCCTGATGACTATCTTTCACTCCTGCAACCATCGGAAACGATTTCAGCGATGAAAGACACCAATACCTATTATAGTACAATTGGTCTTGAAAAAACATTATATGAGGGAGATAAAACTTCAGTTATTAGTACCAGAGAAGTGGTGACTCAGGTTGTCATAACAGAAAGCGTACCACCACAAACTACTTCAGTAATGACCTCATATATAGCTTTAGACTTGGAAGAGAATCCTTCCTCGATCTCCTCATATATCACAACAGATGTTGTCAAAACATACTTTGTTACATATACATACTACAATACACTAATAGAGAATGGAAAGGAAGTTGTCCAGATGAATGTTTCAACATCAAGTGATGTTGTAACAGAACAATTATATCTTCTGCCAAAGAAAACCAATAATATCATTGAGAGCACAATTTCTTCAGCCAAAAATGATTTTTTTGAAGATATGAGAGAGTCTAGTGGTCTAGAGAAATTCCAGATTCTTGCAACAAAGTCTTATTTCACCACTTTCACTTATTTCACAACCCTTCTTCAGGAAGGAAACGAAGCAACCCCAACAGTAATAAGTTCGAGAACTAAAGTTGTTGAAAATTTGATTACTGAAGTTATAAATCCAGACCTTCTAGATGAATCATACTTGAATGAGTTCAAAAATTCCCTCGATGAAGGTCACAACACAGTCATTACTGTTGCAACTTTGTTGAATGGACAGAAACTTGAGGTAACAGCTTTCGCTACTAAAAGTGAAAACGGAATTGAACCAACCAAAACATTGCCTATAGAGAAAACTGAAATTCCAAAACTGAAGATACAAAGCGAAACTACTACATTGGAATCTTCCTCACCAAGTATCATCACAGGGTCAACGATTGTTTTCATAGATGATGATCCATTTGCCCAACTTACAGCTACACCAATACTAACTACGAGCTCAAAATTGAAAACTCTTGACCATAATAATAGCTTAGCTTCCCTCGTGAGTTCAGAGATTATCGAAGTGAGTGAGTCACCAACAGCTCCAAATAAAAGCAAACGATCCACTAAGAGTAAAATGAAAACTAATTACGATAATATTTTGCCATCAAAAACCAAAACAGAAAAAAATAAAATAAAAACTCGAACTCCGACCCAAAAGCCTGTCAACATTCTATACGAAAATGGACAAGATGAACCAGTAAATAAAATTGAAAAGCCGGATTCCTCCCAATCAGATTTGTTGGGTTTAGCATCAATTAATATCAACAGCTTGCAAGTTTTGACCCCTGTTCTCAATGCTATGGCCGGTTTGATCAGCACTAATTTGAAAACCAATAGAAGAAATGATATTAACATCACGACAGGATCTACTATTGGCAAAAACCCTGATGTAATTCATAAAGCTAATGGAGAATCTTCTTATGACTCACAAAATAGATCTCCAATTTACATACCTGTTGGAGGACTAGCGGATGATTTTGAAATAGCGGAAAGTCAAAATATTGCCAATTTTGACTGGATCGACTCCCCATCGAAACAGATATCTAGTACACCTCATGAAACGCCTCTTTTGAATGGAGGAATACCGATTTCACCAGGAGAAATAATTACTGCTCATTCGGACGTTATTGTTGGAAAACCAGGTCGAATTGGTCCTAGAATCCCTTCAATTCCTCTACATCACATAACAATAGATAATGGTGCACCAATAGGAATGAAACCACCTCCTGTTCCGAAAAACTTCAGAAACAAAAGTCACGAATATAAACATATACCTATCTTAAGCATAGATCATAATAAACCCGTTCCAAATATAGTTCATGCACCAAATAAAGATGATTACATCGGTCCTCCACCACCTGTGCCTGGAACCATGCACAGCTCTCTGAATAATAGAAAAAACCTTCTACATCCACTAATAAAATCAATTGAACCCAGCTATGGCACCAAGTTCAAGGTACCTCTAAACAAGCAAGTATCTGCTGAGAGTCAAAAGTATTATGATTCTGCATATAAAGTCAAAGAAGGCAATCTTGAACACCAATATCAAAACCTTCAAGGAACTATACAACAAAACTACAATTCCATGGCGGAACACTCCTACCCATTATATGCTCATAGTCATTTCGCTAATGAACCCACTACGTTGATCAATGATTTCAGTATAAAACCCTCAATTATCAACGAACCAATAGTTTTTCCAGAAATTGTTGAACGATCTACCGGTCAGCCTTTGCTAGTCAATATTCAGCCTAGTCAGGTTGCTTTCGTAAGCCTTCCGTTCAACAGAACCACTGCCTTGATATACGGTGGATCTACAGAACCACATAGAAACGGACAATATTTTGATGATCCTTCTCCATATCCCGAACCAGAGTTTTCAGGAATAGAATTTGATAATGGCATTCCTCAGGTAGCTTCTGTTTACCAGGGCGACTCAGTAGATCAGAAACAGGTGAATGGTTTTATCAAAGTCCAGAATCAACTCATCAATATCGACCCTGTCACAAGTGAAAATCAGAATGTGGACGTTAACATCAAACCTACACGTTCACAAATTCAAAATGGTGTTTATGTACCAATTGGAAACAATCATGAAGTCAGTCTGAATGTTCCACCAATTTCTTTCGGTTTGATGCATCAGGGAAACGATTTCAATGCTCACGTAATAAATCATGCTGATAGTGTATTTAGACAATCGTCTCACAAGGTTGTTGAAGATGATAGAAATAATAATAAGCATATTAAGAACGATAAATATGAAAGTGTTCATTCAAAACCTGAATCCAATGCTATTTATTATCAATATCAGAATGCAAACTTAAATAACAAAGATACGCCTTATTTCCATACTACAGAGCATAGAACTCCTAGTGTTGTTGATTATAAATACCAACATGGACACGTTGATGATAAAGATTTGTATTATATTCAAACGCCTGAATATAAAACTCCCAGCAATGATGAGCATAAAAATCAATACGGTTACAATAATGATGAAGATATGTCCTATATCCACAGGCCTAATCACAAAACTTCCAACGATTTTCATCATAAATATCAAAATGGATACGTTAACGATAAAGATACGTCTTATATCCATACGCCAGATCATAAAACTCCAAGTCCTGTTGATCATCAATATCAACATGCATACGAAAATAATGAACGTAAGCCTGATTATAGAGTTCCCAGTACTGTTCATTATACATATCAAAATGGATACGTTAACGATAAAGATACGTCTTATATCCATACGCCAGATCATAAAACTCTAAGTCCTGTTGATCAGCAATATCAACATGCATACGAAAATGATAAACGTAAGCCTGATTATAGAGTTCCCAGTACTGTTCATTATACATATCAAAATGGATACGTGAATGAAGAAGATGCTTCTTATGACCATAAACCCAATCACGGAAGTAGTCTCCCTGGCAATATTCTACACCAAAAAAATCAAAATTACAAAATACAGGTGAATGATGTTACTGGCCATCAAGCAGTAGGAGTACCAGAACAAATAACTCCTGACCATACACCAATTTCAAAACCACAAAACACAACAAAAATTCCGTCTATCCCAGAAAGAAGCCAGTGGTGGCTTAAACCGCCTAGAATTTATAATTCAGACTTGATACAGTACATGACTCCTCCACCATTAGTTCAAAATACTTGGACAAAACGCCCGCCGATAAAGAGACCGCAAACGTCATTACCAGTTTCAGAGGTACCTCTTAATGAGCAATTCAATTTGCATTATCCAAGTTATGCTATACCGTACCCTGCTCCTAACAAATTTGACGTATCTCATTATCAAAATATTGAAATACCCAGTAGTCTTCCAGAATATCATTCCCATATTAGGACGCAATCAAATTCGTCGGCATATTCTAGTAGTGACTTAAAGGTAGGTTATCACCGAGATGATGATCTAGAAAACGAAGATGGTGAAGTTGTTCAGGAATCAAATAGTAGACCACTACTACCAGGAGAAGTCCCCACAGAGATTCTTGAAGCTCAGAAAAATCCTTATTCCTCGAATAATACTGTTCGATTTCCAAATGATGAATATGTTCCATACTATGACAAAAATATCAAAATTCAAATTCCTGTTATGACTCAAAATCCGAGACCATTCGTTACATCCAAACCAGATACCAAAAGGACCGTTCATAAAGAAAAAATTCAAATGAAACCATCTGAAACGAATTTCGTTAGCGCAAATCGGATTTCCTTCACAGAAACAAATGTGAAAGGTAACAATAATTTATCAAAATCCAAAGGCACCACTCCAGGAGTTTCTGAAGCTACTAGTTCGAAAGTATTTGTGGTAGCTGGTAGTCAGTTCGTTGCTAAACCACAATCTCATAAAACTATTATTAGTGGTTCTCAATTCTCACACGGACATAGTAAAAATAAATCTTCGAATTCCAAACCTGACTATGGTTTTGGTGATAGATTTAAACCAGTTTCCTCGTATGATAAACCAAACAGATCACACTCCGGTTATAATAATTTGGGTTCAAAAATTCATCAATCCATTTCATCTACGAGTGCAACTAATCTCCAAAAACCAGTACTTATTTTCATTGATGAGACGGAAGCTAATAAAAAAGACTTTTTCAATTATGCCCATAAGCCAGAAATCCCAACTGGATCGGTTCAACATGAAAATGTGAGACCCAGTGTAACGTCATTGCCGATTGATATTCCCATTGACATTCCTGAAAATTCTGAGAAATCGCAATCTAATATGATTCCAGTTAATACCCAAGCAGAGAAAGCAATCGTTTTAGATGACCATGTTCCATCATTCAATAATAATGTCACACAAATCACAACAGAAAAATATTCCAATAAAATTCGAAAACCCATTACTGAATCCACGTTATCGGATGACTTGGTGACATCCGATTTGAATACTGGTGAAATAACATTACCAGATAATCCTGCAAGTGATATATCAGACATGGAAGTTTTGAAACCTCCTCCATCAGTACTACCACACATTAATGAAATAGTGAAAGCTCCTAGTAAAGAGAATGGTTCTATAAAAATGAAAATTTTATCTTCAACAGAAAAAACATATACACCAAATTTCCTCAAAGAACTGGTACCTCCTCCAGTACGGACAATGGATGAGGAAGTTTTAGGTATGAATCCACCCCCTCTCATATCAAACATGTTACCAAACACAACGTTTAAACCTTTAGTTTCAATGGAAATCGATATCCCTAAAGTTCAGATGGTACCAGTACCAAGTTCAACAACACAAAAGTACAAATATACCACAACCAGAAGACCATTGACACGGATACCAAATTACAAAGTCATCACAACAACAACTTGGTCAACAACAAAGAAAAGACCTGTATATCCATTTTATAACTCGAATCTGACAAATAGAACTAGTCTAACAGACTATATGACAGAACAAAATGTTATTAAACCTACACCATCGATTAGGATCAAGCCTCCTATGGAAGTTATCATTGGAAAACCAAATCTGAATTTTAATGAAAGTGAAGAGCCTCCAAGTACTTGGAAGAATGTGAAAATTATCGAGAGAGATCAAAGCGTCGAGCTCGCTGCATCAGAGATTTTCTTCAATACACCGGCTACAGAAAAAACTGCATTGTTCACGAATGATATATCCGATCTTTCAGCGATAGAAAGTGGTATACCAACACGTGACTTTGAAATTCATTCAATTCTCAATACAACAGACATTGCATCGAAAGGTGTTCATCATGCTGGAAACGAAATAAAAATCAGTGATGATTCTACGTCTGTTTCAACTACAAATAGAATTCCGTCTATAACCTCGATTGGAATAAAAACAGTTCCCACCAAATATATCACCCACATGAAAACGGCCACGGTAACTATCACTAAAACAACAGTGGTGAAATCACATGGCATGAAGAAGCCATCTACGTCAACTATATTGATAACAACTACAGAAAGAAAAACAATCATCGATACTATTACCGAAGTTCATACTTTGGTGAAGCCGACGAATATCATAGAAACAGTTACCACAACAATTCAACAGGGCAATTCTTTATATCCTCCAGAAGTATACGGCAGTCCATATCCCTCTATTCAGATAAAACCCAATATCGCGAAAACAGTTCTTAGCGCTTCTAGTTCAACTTTGAATTTTATAACAAACGACAGTGATGATGATCTTGACATCATTATTCACGAAACTCCCCCACCAACAATTCCTAATGAGAAGGATCAAGCAGATGCGAATGAATCAATCTTAGTGGTAATATCTGACAAAAATACCAAAAGTATAATTCAAGTTCCAAACAGTACCTTTGAAATCCAGGAACGAGATGAAATGATAGCAACTAATAAAGTGAATAACGTTTTACTGGGCGGTATTTTGATTGCCAACCATCCACGAGAAAAAGAAGGAAAAGCTAAGGATAGGTGTGAGCCCGAATGTAAACCATCAAGGAATGAACTTTGTCAAAAATTGGAAGGAATTATGAGATGTGTCTGCAGACCTGGATTTGCTAGGATGTTTCCCGATAGACCGTGCTTGCGTAAGTATTATTCATTTATGATGTCGAAAATGATTTTGATCCGAAATCACAATGTATCATTTTATTTTTTCAGCAACTTACACATATGAATTGAATATCACCTTGGAAAGAATCGGAAGGGACATGCTTCATTTTTATGATGATTTGAAAGACTCGAATTCAACGGAATTCAACAAATTTGCTCAAGCAACTCGTGAGGGATTGAACAGAATGGTCATGCAGTCTGATCTGAGAGACATATTTCACGGAGTGAAAGTGAACTCTTTCGAACCAGATCCAAAAGGCATCGTCAGCAAATTTTATCTCCAATTGTCCGATAATATCGAAGAAGATAGGCTGATGGACATTTTCCAGAAGTATTTGAAAAGTAACAACCACAGCTTAGGCGGAACCGACATTTTTGCTTCACCTACAGACGTGCTCAAAGCCGACGACTTCGACGAATGCTCTTTCCCCTCTTTCAACGATTGTTCAGAGAATGCACATTGTTTCAACTTGAGAGGAACATACACCTGTAGCTGTAAAGAAGGTTTCTCAGATTTATCTGAGAACATGGTATATCCGGGAAGATTGTGTTCTGCGGAACAAGTCGGATGTGAGAGGTGTAGTTACCATGGCACCTGCTATTCAAGAGGTGGAAATGAAGTGCTCTGTGAGTGTTTCCAGTGGTATACTGGAGACAGCTGTCAAATCAATCTCAAAGGTAAGTTCACCTGCAGGTGACGAATGATATCTACAATTTCAAAATGAAAAATTCGTGTACTTTATATTGGATTTATCACTATGTTAAATCAATCTCTACCACCGAAAAACTGTCATAGTAACTTCAAAGATTATAAAGTGTAACGCTCTTTACGCGATACGGGTCACTTTGACGCCGAGTTCAGGTCACGGGTTGCCTCGGGCGCCAGCTTTCGGCGTGGTGTGCTGCTCCACGTGCTCCGGGCAGCGTCAATGAAGAAGGTAATACACCAGGGGTCTCTATGGTATTGACTAAATCAACTGTAGCCAGTACGGCAGGCTTTAATTGCCGTCCTGGGTTCGAATCCTGGGTACCTGCTGTTTATTTGTCTATCGGTTTGCCTTTATCGGGGTTAGGACTCGAACGGAGCTGGAACTGGACCTGGAACTCAAACTGAGACTCAGACTAAACTCATCTGATCT
>NW_019289618.1:277087-329481 GCF_000500325.1 Leptinotarsa decemlineata | reverse complement strand
ACCCAGTACCCTCAAAAAATCAATGTCTGGTGTGGCATATTAGGCAGTCATATCGTAGGGCCACTTTTTATTCCTGGGAATTTAACTGGTGAAGTCTACCTGAACATGCTTGAAGATACAATTGATCCTCTCATAACAGAAATAATTGAAACTGATCAAAATCATAATGATGATGGGCTTCATTTCCAGCAAGATGGAGCACCTCCTCACTATGTTGCACAGGTAGAAAAATACATCTAAAATGTGTCCCCCTCAAAAGCAAAATTAACCTGTCCGAGCATTTTTGCGTTAAGTTACAAAAAAAAGGAGAAAAACAAGGTGCATACTTTTCGTTGGACCACTCTGTATGTGATGTATGTGACAAATTAAAATTGTTTTATTACTCAGTGGACTGGAACACATTTTGCATGAAATACCAACCACTGCAAATAGTACATTGACCGGAGATCTGAATATGAATTATGAAGACATTAACTCAAAAGACACAATTTCCCTAGTGAGTCTTTTAGAGAGTTACAGTTTGAAGATGCATGTTAACTCATCCACTCACATTAAGCAATATTCAAAATCAACTATTGATTATGTATGTACTAACCTGAATACTGAATCTGTGTTTTGCAAGGTATTACCCTCAGGTTTGTCAGACCACGAAGTCATCCACTTTAATGTTGAATTGGACTACAAACAATGAAAATTGTTCGAAATTCAAATATGGAAGACTGTACTGTGCTACAAATTATAATAGGTTCTACGATTTGTGCCTTTCAATAGACTGGAATAAAATTCTACTATCCGAAGATCCCTTTCTAGAATACTATAGCATGTTATTGTTCACATTCAATAATAGATTTCCAATACAAAAAATAAAAATAAAAAATGATAATAAAAAAGAATGGATAACAAAGGGAATAAGGGTGTCTGCAAGAAATTTTCGTTGCTTACAATACATTAGAAAGTTCACATCATCCGCAGAATTTTTAAATTATTTCACCTGTTTGTATAGGATTCATCCAGCAAAGTAGAAACATATAAAATTATCCACATTACAATGATTAACAATGTTGAGCCTTATCTATACACCACTGTAGATAATAACAGACGGTCCTCAATTCAACTTAGTACCTGAATTTTGTTTACCTTGACAATGTGGTTAGGCTACGTTGAAAACCAGTGAGTAAACTATAGATCGATTTGATCATTTAGCAGATTTCACCTGCAATGCTTATGCTCATAAATTTTTAGGGATTCCAAATAACTGAGTTTTTTTTGAAGGAAAAAACACAAGCACTACAGGAAAATCCTTAAGGCACTCTGAAACCGGTGCCTGTGCGAAATTAGCGATTTGAGTTGGTGGAGATTAAAATATATTTGGAAAACGTTCTCAGGAAGTTTGTTCCACATAAACGCAGTTCTCTAAATGAAAGTGTACTTAAACAGTGAAGTTCGAGGTGTACTGAGTTGAACCTCAAAACGATGAGCAGACACAGTTCGTCGCGTATTTCTGAGATGTACCGCTCTTGGTGGAATTAAACGTGCCAAGTCACTTGAACACTTCCCGGGAAAGTATCTTTAGAAGACATACAAATATCCAACCTTTCTTCGATGTTCCAGGCTATCAAGGTTTCACGTGATGTTCGCATCTCCAATCAGGCGGATGGTTTTTTTCTGGATGGAACCCAGCAACTTCAGGTTTCATTTGGGGGCGGAGCTCCATACATGAGAACAATACTCCAAAGAAGGTCTGATCTGAGCTTTATAAATTATCAAAAGTTGCTGAGATGCGTACCGTTGTCTTGTTCGGAACAGTGTTTCAAGCTTTTGAGAAGAAGCCTTTGCAATTCCAGCGGCATGATTGTGCCAAGACATATTGGTGTCCATTTGAACCCCCAATAAACTTATCGAAGCAGAAAGCGGAATTGTGTGACCTTACATTATTATATCCGGTTCGGAGACATTTATCTTCTTGGAGAAAACCGATGCCTGGGTTTTTGTGACATTGAATTGAACCTGGTTCAATCGAAATCACATCTAGATTCTTATTATGCAACCTCCTGCTGCCGGTGAAGATGTGCCTCCGCAGCCGATGTTGTGGAATCCAAATGGAATGAAGAGACAAGTGTGCTGCCATCGTCAGCTAAGCAATATATTGGATTCTTGGTTTTTTCCAATAAGTCGTTGAAATACAGTAAAAAGAGGGTTGGAGACAATATGGATCCCTGGGGAACACCAGCGTTGATGGTGAAAGTAATCAAGAGATATCCATCGACGGCCACTTGCAGGGAACATTCTTTCAGGAAGCTGAAGAGCCATACACAAAAATGATCCGACAAGCCATAGCATCGAAGTTTGGCCGGCAAACCCTCATGCCACACACGGTCAATGGCCTTAGAAATATCAAGCGCAATAGTTCTTGATTCTCCATGTATCTCGATCCAAATATCGGTGACATAGGATGTCTTTCTTGTGAGACAGGTTGGAAATTCTGCAAAATACTGGTGCGAGCTCATTTGCGTACTTTTCCAACCCTTGCTTGCATAGTGCAAAATGTCCGTATCGTTTATATTCGGAAACTTGTGGTTGCATTCCAAGGAATGGTTTGAAAACGTTGAATCATTTTTACCTAGTCCGAAGGATTTTTCATGTTCAACCTACCGTTTTGAGAAATTTCGGCTACATTGTCCCACACAAACACTATTATAATACACATCGGGCACTTAAGCTTTTAACACAGTCCACTTTATCTTTGAATCATCATATGCAGAGACTCGGACTGTCAAAAGGCAGTGTTGTCGCCTTTGTTTGGAAAATGATGAAAGAGTACGGCTCTGCCGAACTCTTACCATCTGACCTGAAAGACCATTCACCATACAAACTAATTGGCTTCGTTGAGAAGCTGGGTTTATTTTGTCGAGTGTGAATAGATGTGAGCCATAATAAACCCGTGCGGGTTGCGGTGGAGGGTCGAATACATCCACTCACTTTGGACCTAACCTATAACCTAACCTATCTGTACAATTATTCTGATTTTTTCTATCCAAATTGTTAGCAGACAAAGGTAACGAGAATGCTCTGTGTAACATTGAATTGTAGGCTGCTGATTTATGAATGTTAGGATAGAAACAATTACTTGGGATTGTATTGTCTGTATAGCTCGGTTTTCTGAATACATTGAATTCATATTTATTATGATTATCTTATGTTATGTTATGATTTTTGTTGTTTTATTCAATTTCAAACACTTTGAAAATTGGGTGGTTGAAAAATTGAAGTGTCTTCAATGGTATACTTGTACCGAAGACTACTATTTGAGTTTCAAACTACTCTCGTTTTGTTATTGAGTTATGAACTTTGAAAACATATTTTGAAGTAGGTGAATTCTTGAGACTTACGAATAAAAATGACTGTAAACAAGAAACGGTCACACAATTAACGATTTTTCAATAGTTTAAGAGAAAATACTTCATCTTTCCTTATGGTAGCAGTGATATGTAATATACAGGGTGTAACTAAATAAGTGTAAAACATTTGAGGAGGTGATTCTTCATCAAAATAAAGATAGGATCTTTCATATAAAGAAATTTCATTGGAGCACCCCTTGTTAAGATACAGCCCCTTAAAGGGGGTACATAAAATTTGTATAACAATTTTTTTCACAAGCACTAAAAAAGTTACAATATTGAAATTAACCTGACGTTTTATACTACCAAAAAGACACTTATCCAGAAATGTATTTGGTTTACCCCATGGTTGTAAGGGGTGGAAAACGCAACCCCTAAAATTTATTTCCAATGTAACTTTTTGTCTTATTATTTGTTTACCATTTAAAAATTTATTTCCGATAGCCTGTTTCATTCTAAACAAAAAATATCTCTTGGGTTTTTTGCCCAAAATAAACCAGTTCGCAGCAAAAATTATTTTAGGAACAACTACAGAGATACATCATCATAAATGCGAAAATACGAAACTAATCTATATAGTAGGTCGCTATTAGCGATAGTGGCAATTAAATTGGTATGACGCTGTCAGTTAGTGAATTTTCGAAATTGAATTAATATTAATTGTGTGTTGTTGTTCTGTTCTTAATTTGTTACTTTAATAATTCAATTGTTATTAAAATGGCATACACAAATGAGGAAATGGCTGATATGCATTACGTTTATGATCCGTCGCAGGGGCATGGGTTAGAAGCTTCTAGAAGATATGCTGAAATGTATCCTCAACGGCAGCATCCTTCACATAGAATATTTGCTCGACTTCATCAACGATTACGAGAATATGGTTCATTTGACAAAAGAACGCAGGATTGTGGTCGCCATCGAGAAGTACGAACACCACAGCTTGAGGAAGCAGTACTTAATTTGATTGAAGAGCAACCTACTACCAGTACTAGAAAGATTGCTTTCCAGCTAAATGTTGATCATATGACGGTATTTCGAATTTTTAAGGAACAACTCTTATCTGCAACGAGTACAGGCACTGTTACCGCGAAACTTTCCGAACCGTCTTGAATTTTGCAATTTAATGCTGGAAATGATTAGAAGAAATTGTGACTTTCACAGACGAATGTAGTTCTTCTGGGGACGAAATTATTAATTTTCATAATTACCACATATGGGCTGATGAAAACCCTCACGCTATTGTCGAAACTAACCATCAAGAACAGTTTTTTCTCTTAACGTGTGGCTCGGAGTTATTGGGGATGATTTAATTGGGCCTCATTTTCTACCTCCTCGAGGCATACTTTCAATTCTTAAGGGAAGTGCATCCAGTACTGCTGGAGGAAGTTTCTTTGGGCGTCAGAAGGGATATGTTTTTTATGCATGATGGGGCTCCCGCCCATTTAAGCCAAGTAGCACGTCAGCATTTAACTGAAACATATGCAAATTAGTGGATAGGTCGAGGAGGACCACAGAACTAGCCCGCTTGATCCCCGGATCTCAATCCTCTCGATTTCTCTATTTGGGGCCATTTACAGCATTTGGTTTATCGTACTCCTGTTCGCTATGTAGAGGACTTAAGAAACCGCATCATCGATGCATGCAGGGTAATCAGAGATACTCCAGAAGTATTTGAGCGAATACGTGGCTCAATGCGCCGACGTCTAGACGCATGCGTAATGTCTGAACGTAGACATATTGAACATTTACTATGATTTCTACATGTTGTGTGTTTTGTTATTAATAAATTAGTTTTGTTTAGTACCCTTTAACCGTTTAATGCAGGTACTAACTACAAAATAACGATAAATCCAGTTCGCATTTATGACGATGTATCTCTGTAGTTGTTCGTAAAATAATTTTTTGCTGCGAACTGGTTTGTTTTGGGCAAAAAACCCAAGAGACATTTTTTGTTTAGAATGAAACAGGCTACCGGAAATAAATTTTCAAATGGTTAACAAATAATAAGACAAAAAGTTACATTGGAAAAAATTTTAGGGGTTACGTTTTCCACCCCTTACAACCATGGGGTAAACCAAATAAATAACTGGCTAAGTGTCAGGTTAATTTCAGTATTGTAACTTTTTTAGTGCTTGTGAAACAAATTGTTCTACAAATTTTATGTACCCCCTTTAAGGTATTATATCTTATCAAGGGATGCTCCAATGAAGTTTCTTTATATAAAAGATCATATCTTTTTTTCGATGAGGAATCACCTCCTTAAATGTTTTACACTTATTCAGTTACACCCTGTATATGTACGTTTTTATAAACTACCCCTTACTATTTGATCTCCACAAACTTTATTTGAGAAATATGTCACGACATGTTTCCCTAACACAGTAGCTTCTTCAACAGTGATTTGTAACAGTGAGTAGTCAAAATCACTGTTGAAGAAGCTGCTGTGTTAGCGTGATATATTTTTCAAATAAAGTTTTTGGAGATCAAATCGTGATGTGCAGTTCATGAAATTACTATGGATCTTCATCAAGTAACGGCCGAATCAATCAGAAAAATATATATTTACCTTTCCGCATTAAGTGCAACTCAATCTACTCTTTTGAGTTGATAGAAACTTGCTTCAACATATGCTATATAGAAAACATGCTATGTGATAATGAAAACTATTTCATAATGGTGTGAAAGTATATTATTATTTTTCATTTACATGTTTAAGATAACAACTCAGTTTCAGAAAATGAAATACATAATATCCGATATGAATGTTTCGGTTATTTGAATTTTCGCATAAAAATTACATTATTCTGCACAAACATAGACAGAATATCACAGAAAGCGATTCCCAAATGTGTTTGCTGAAGGTTATTATGATTTTAAGCACTGGTTTTAGCCACATTTCATGTCCATTTCGTGATTAGTATCAAAAATAAAATACGGTAATAATAACACAATCCTGATGCTTACTTCAAAAGCTGCATTTTCTTCCCGCTGTGCTTAGCTGTGCCGATTTAAAAATAACCGAAACGAGTCTGTCGGATATCATTTAGCACTCTTCGGTGTTTTGGAATTGAAACGGCACCATTCAGGTCGAAGGGGTTATCTCAATTAAATAATAATTGCATTGAATGGTGTTGAATTCATCAAAACAGAGCACTCCTGATTCGGAATAATCGCATCAGGAAATGTAAGTTTAGATTAAAGGTCTCAGTTGAACAAAACAAATGAAACCGACTTGATAACAGTATATATCTTTTAACAGTAAGACGTGCGATTGAGAAAGTTTGTTTGCCAAGCAATTTGATTTATTGATTTTGATAGATTCATTATGAGGTCGACTTTTGATATACCTGCAAGTACATTGCTATTAGTTTATTGGAATATACAATTTTGTTACTTGAAATTGATACAGGGTGGGCAACAGTACGAAATGTGTTTGAAAAATTTAATTAGAAAGCGTTACGTTACAGTAATTTTTTCATAACAATACATGAAGATCTCAACGAATTCAAATTGAACCAAATCACAGCCCATACAGACTGAAAAATTACCCATGCATTTGGCAATGATAGTGTTAATGCACTGTTCGACATTGGTTTGAGAAATCTCGTTCCTGAGATTTTATCCTCGGAGATGAGCCCCGAAATATCCATGACGAGAATATGAGGACCCTGGTGAAGACTGACCAATCACAAATGGTGCGTAGAATAGCGGAAGAACTGGCCGTCAGCTCCCATGCGGTTTTTAATGGTTTAAATAAAGCCAGAAAGCTCGAAAAGTGGGTGCCCCACGATTTGAACGATGGACAAAAATTGTCTCATTTCGAGTTCTGTTCTTTTTTGCTTCTGCGTAACCAAAACGATCCTTATTTTGATCGGATTGTCACGTGTGATGAAAAGTGGATCAAAAAAATTGGATCAAAAAAATTACCAACGATATCATTCCAACAGGTGACCTGCTTTTGAGTAAGTAAGCTATGAATTCCTTGTTTTTATATGACACGGATTTGAGTGAGCTGAGGTTAGTAATAAAAGAAATAAGAAACAAAAATTCTGCTGTTGAAGACAACCTATCAGCAAAGTTGTTTTTACAATTGCCTGATGAAGCTCTTCAAGCTTCAGTAATAGCTATGAACCCGTCGTTCCCCAGCAATTTCAGACCGATTTCAATTTTATCAACGTTATCAAAAATCATTGACAAACTAGTCAAAGGTAGGATAGTGGGTTTTTTGGAAAAACATAAAATTATAGCTCACGTACAGTTTGGCTTCCGACACAAAAAAAACACGAATGACGCCATCTTTCATTTCCTCGAAAACGTCTACACGACCCTAAATGATAAAGAATTGGCGGCGGCAGTATTTCTGGACTTTCTAAGGCATTTTTTGATTGCGTGGAACATGAAATGCTGCTGCAAAAGCTCTTCCATTATGGAATCCGGGGAACAGCCTTATAATGGTTAAAATCAAAAATCAAAATCAAAAAATCTTTATTTCCGTAGACCTAGGGAAGGCATGGAAAAAGTCACATAACTCAGTACAATTACAATGAGGTCACAATCATAAAACAACATAATTATAAGATATACTATATAACATTTAGACCATAAAAGGGATACAAAAATTAAAATTTAAAATTCCAAATCAGNTAATGACTCCACTGAATCGACAAAATAACTACTAAATGCTTGAGATATACCGGGACCATCGTCAACAAGTACACCATCGCCAATGTCTTAGATGAATCGTTTATAATAGTATTTTTCCTGATGATAGACCAGGCAGCTTCAGATTTATGTTGAGCCTTGAGGAATTGATTATTAAAGTATTGACTTTTTGAGAGCACAATTTTTTGTCTATGATTTTTTAAGAGTTGCTTATATTGACCCAATAAATGTACATTGGTTTGGCTCTTGTTCAAATTATAAATATCTCTGAGTAATATACCTTCTTCAACGATATCCTTAGTAATCCATGGTTTGTGTCTACTTGAATTTTGATTTTGTTTAATTTTTTGAAACTGTTTAGGAAAGGATATATCAAAAGCTTGAAGAAAAACATCATAAAAATGGGAAAATTTAGTATCAAAGTCAAATTCAGTGAAGTAAAGAAAATTCCAATTTTCGCCCGATAATAAATTAATGAAATGGAGGATATTATGATCATTAAAATTTCTCTTCAAAAAATAATGGTATTTATCAGCGGCGACGAAATTTATAGGTAATGTAATAAACTGGAGAGCATGGTCCGAGAAGTCCACATGCAAAACTTTGTTTTCAATTTCATACTCAACCGATGAGAATATATTATCAATTGTAGATCTACTGTCTCCTTGTAACCTTGTATATTCGAAGATACATTGTTTCAAACCATATGCTGAAAGTAGATTACGAAGTATTTTTGCCTCACTGTCATGTACTTCATCATGAAAATTGAAGTTAAAGTCACCACAAATAATATTAATCGACTTAGAATTTTTATAACTGAGTGTTTCAAGAAATGATTCCATTTTAGTGAGAAACGTTTTACTATCAGTAGCCGGTGACCTGTAAAAGCAACTTATGAATAATCGAAGGTCAGAGACAATCGCCTCAATAGCTGCATATTCGAAAACATTTTGACATTTTTGAATTTTAGTACTTTTTATTATGAAATCATGATCATTTCTAACAAATATGGCAACTCCACCACCATCTTTGTCTTTCCTACAAAAGTAGTCTGAGACGTTGTACGAGTTCAAATTGACTGATATAATTTCATATTCTTTGCACCAAGTTTCAGTGATACATACAATATCCGGATAACCAAGAGTTTGCAAGACAAATTCAAATTTATCAATTTTGTGTCTGATACTACGGATATTTAAATTGAGAATTTTTAGATTTGCGTTATTTTTGTTAAAACCCTGTGATACATTAGATAAATTAGAGCAATTATGGAAAAAACAGAAATTCTTTTATAATGATATTTTCAGGCCATGCATCACTATTTAGCAACAGTTGCTTACATGATTCCGATACACCCAGTTTGAAAGAACTATTTTTTCCCTTTGTATTTAATTTGAAACACTTAATAACTTCATTCGGGAAGGCTTCATCCAGAAACGATCGCATAACTTCATAATCTATCTGCCCCTTTATTTTTCCGACATACAGCCATGCTAAATCATCATCTTTTTCAACGCCTTGGATCTTCATGTTCAGCTTTTTGTTGGATCCGATAAGCAGAATCTGGGATTTATCAACTGGACTAATATTAGTTTGAGACTTTCGCACGGAAGGTTTGCTGTAATTCACATTCACATTGTAGTACTTATCATATGTAGATCTTATAGTACTGGTAGACGTCAAAAAATAACATTGAGCAACAACACAGGGATCAGTCCTAGGCTCAATTATATTGAGCCTAGGACTGGAGATATCTGGAGCAATAAGCTTGTTTGCGATCTATCCACTCAGATTTAGAAAAAATAAAAATATGGTGCTATCGCTAAATGTTCCTGAAACAAATCTAATAACATTCAAGTAGATACTATTCACTTATGGAGAGTTATCTACTGTATGAAATTCCTTTCTTGGCCTCTGGCACCCAGATTTTAATGCAGAGTATATTCGTTATCCAGAAAAGAGCTTTGAAAATAATAGTCAAATTGAAGATGCGTGAGTCGTGTAGGCCACTTTCCTGGAGAAATAAAATATTAACAATATTTGAAATGAATGAATAAGAACACCTTTGTCTAATTACCACTAGTTGGAATTTCATTGAAGTGATCATGAAATAATATTTGAAATATTCATTCTAGAGGCTGTCTGCTTACTTCACAAACATAAAGAAAAGTTTAAAAGCCATACAGAAAGGTCTACGCGTAGCGATAAAAAACTTGCCCTTCCACTGTTTTCATCATCTTTGACCAGACAGTCTCAAATTTAGAAGAACCTTGTTTTGGAAAAGTGCTTCTACAGTATGGAAGTGTATTTTGCTTACAAATTCTAGTTTTTCGGTATACCACGATGTATATTACGATTTATGTCAAGTAATTTTAAAATTGTGTTGTTTTATTGATAACATATTTATACATTTTTTCTTTGATATTTTTTGACTTTTTTTTTATCTATCATTTTTAATCTTCACTGTATTTTCATGAATACTATACAGGGTGTTAATTAAGTATGTACCATAAATTAAACAGACGATTCTTTAGGTAATTTTAAGACGAAATGTTCATATAAACATGGGTCTGCAAATCCTTCGTTCTCAAGATACAGGATGTTAAAAAATATTACTGGAGTTTTTTCCCAACACCAAATCGTTATTTTCAACACCTCGACACGTGTTTCGATCACCAAGTGATAATCTTCAAAGAGGAAGATTAAAACTCCAGTAATATTCATTACTACACCAAAGGTTCCAAACAGTGCATCATAAGGGTGTTAAAAGAAAAATTTAAAAAAAAGTTATTCATAAATATCTTAAATATCCTCTATATAATTTTGTTGTAATTTGGCAATGGTATTTATAACATTAAGGAGCTACTTTAGCCCGAACGTTATTCCAGTGGCGTCTCGAGTGGGATTTGAACGAATATTTTTGACTTAAAAATGTACGCCACTGACTTTTGTGAAATTTTCATTATCTCTTTGGATTAGGAGATTAAAAATACAACTTTTTTGTCTCTTGAATTTTTTTCGTATCTTGCTTGGTTTTTAAGAAAAAAAAGTCCACCTAATTGCATATCCCTGGACCTCACAAGAAATAATATGGGGAATTAAATGTTTCTTTTGGAAATTATTATTTTTACAATTTTTCATTACTAATTATGTAACAATAACAAGAAATATTAAATAACATTAACATCTAGACTAACGAATTGCACTAAATTAAGTGTTAGAAATGGCCTCCTTCGGCTTCAATACCAGCGTCTAGCCGCCGCATCATTGAATTTCGAACTCTTCTGAAAATACCTGGCGTATTTTTATTATGTCACATGAATTAATGATTTTATTCTTTTGGTCTATAACTTTCTGACTGTTACGAATATTACACTCATCAGGACCAGACAGAAAAGGCCTTCGTCGACTTTATCGAATCCGGAACACACAATTTTCATGCTGACGAAATGAATCGACCTGTGTTACATTGGCAAAACTGCACTGATTCAAATAAATTGAATAAGTGTTCACTGAATAGTACAGCTGAAATCGACGCATTTAAACATACTACACTTTTGAAACAGCCTAATAGAGGGATGCTGCATAAAAGTATGTGTTTTTTCGCGAATTTTATAATTGACGTATGTGTATTCTTTCATCAACACCACTGTGCCTGATAAAATTTGGAGTGTTAAATGAATCTGGTGAAAACCCTTTCACCACATAAAATAAAATAAATTGTTTCTAAACACGCGTTTGATTGGCCAAGTAAGCATCTTGAGGACATAAATAAATCTGTTTCAGTATATCCTGATGGTTTCAGTCATATCCTGATGTTATCGCGATTAGCGAAACGCGGGTATCAATGTTACAGTTCTGGTTTGTGTGAACGTGTTTTCATTACCTTCATAAGTCATAGGTCATAGGTTCCAATTCTAACAAACACATTTTCACTCCAACAGTACTATAAATTTCCTGCAACTGAGCCTGAAAAAGGATGCAGTTTGTGGCTAATATCAGAGAATATAGTTTATTTTGAAAATTATAGTACCTACATTATATCTCAGTTAGTACAAAACCATGTTTTCAAGAAAAGGATACTATATAAAGGATGTGTTTTATCGCTTATTTTATTCCGTTTCCCCAACTGTAAGTTATTCGAATATTTTGTACTTTTTGAATACGAAAGGCATCAGACTACCAAAGAAAAGGACCATAAACAATGTAATGTGGTTAAAATGTGATAGAACCGTCGTTTCTATGAGGATATAACAATTCCGAAGCTGCATATGCCGTTTTCAGTTTTGAAGTGACAAAAATTTTTACGTGGTAACTGAAATTAATAACATCATCATTGATACAGATCCGTAATCTATACGTAGCCTCCATTTTCTGGATTTCATTCCCGAACAAAATAGCTCAAGACTTAATTAATTTTTAGAAAATGTTTTTCCATAACAAGTGGCGATTTAAATTGAAAGAAAAGTGTGATGTATAGAATGTATAGAAAAGAGGGCCAAGATTGCTACCTTGTGGTACACCTCGTTGTATGGTTAAACTGTCTGAATGTTCATCATCAATTTTCGGTTTTTAACGATTTGTTAAGTATACATGTACTGTTTTCTCAATAAGAGAACTATATTGTAAGGAATCAATTCTTAGTTGAACTGGCGTAGATTTAATTTTGAGTACAATATGTTAACGTTGTTTTGTTATTTCTCATAAAATATGTATCTATTAGCATAAAACTGAAACCTGGAGTGCAGGAAGTTATAATGCTGATTTATTTCAAAATTTCTGTGGCAAAATAAACTTCTGTTTGATGTCGGGGGTGTTGATAAAAAAAATTATATCACTTATCATTTTGCTACGTTCATAAAATCGCATAGTAAAACATTTCTGGGTACTGTTTGTCATAACTTAATCTCAACATAATCAGTTCGATTGCACATCACAAGTAGGTGAAATAAAATTCAGTCATAAAATTATGCAAGATTCTGTCTTCGCACATCTTTTATAAGTGAGCACGACTAACGACGTTTGCCAATTATGTTTGAGAGTGAAATCGTACACAAAATTATTCTGAAACTCATTTGGTGTATTGTTTCAATACAGCATTGAGTGAAGTACATATTTTCTACATCATCAAAATATTCACATTTCGTAAAACTGCTTAACGAACGTTGTAAAATCCTAATGCATCTTGCTTGTTTCGCAGTAGTGAGAAATGAACCATGACCAGACACTTCAATTACAGTTGTATGTTCTCGAAATGTTGATGCGCAACATCAACTCTCTTTCCACCTACGAAAATAGCAATTTTTCCAGCGTGGAACAGTTGAGTGGCAAGCCTATCGTATCTACTCAGTTTATACAGGAAGTCATTTTGAGAATTTCCTACCGTAGAATCGTTCTTCCAAGAATTGAAATGGAAAAACGAAAAGACGCATCAACTCAATGTTATCAAGTTGTTTCAAAAGTTTTGCCCGTTTCCGTGAGTCTTCTTGTTACGTATTAATTTACTTTTTATGATATTCGTTAAATCATCATAAATCAACCTGGATGTTCATTCATTTATTGCTTACTTATTGTTATAACCAAATATGGAGAAAAAGAAAAAATGCTCATTTTTGAAATAGTACTTCCATGAGATCCATTAAATTCTAGGTTTCGGTAACCTGAAAATAATAGCTCTGTATATTCAATTTCATTTAGATGTCCTTCAATCGCTTACCATCAATCAGTTCTTGCTTATAATTCCATTGGTACTTCAAGTGGTGCTTCCATTGGTACTTCAACATTCTAATATTTAGTTCTTAAAAATATAAATTTACATCACGCCTGAGGTACATTGGCAATTGGTGTCACTTCTGTTAAGTTTATAACTATATATCATTGAAAGGCTTCATCAAAAGGGTTCACCTGTTACGTCATTGGAGGTGATTTTACTCCAAACGGACCGTATGTGACGTCAATACCCATAACGACCTGACAACCGCAAAAAGTTGACATCAATTTGAAAGCAGAAAATCTTTATTATTATCATCACGGCACATGGCCAGAGCTGAATCAAAGAATTGTGCTCACATCTTTGTGAGTTTTCTTGTTCTTGAGAAAAGAGAAATACTCACTTAAGTCTTTTGGATTTGAATTATTCCATTCAGAATCTCAAAGATTTATGAACACACCAGATCTCTACAGGGATTCGAACGAAGTTCTACAGGAGAGAATATCCATTGGAGGAAGATATACGCTGGCGACATCTTGATCAGGTTAGCTTTCTCCATTATTTCTATTCTTTGCTCATATTAATATTGGCTATATTTGAATGCTGCTTTTTTTGGCTATAAAGGTAGAGAGACGCTTATCAATTCAATCACATTATTTTAAATAGCTATATAACTAATAAATACCAAATTGGATAACATTATAGAAAATACACACACTTCATTCATGATGTTATCCAATTTGGTACTGAAGAGCCTTAGGGCAAGTGTCTTAAGGCGAAATATCGGTGTATGGCAGTGTTCTATGTGAGTGCAATTTGTTACCATTAATTTAAAGTAGAACTCATGTGAATGATATCTGATTTTTATTCCACAACGAATGTTTGAAATACAAATTGAGTAGAGAAAAGTATCTTCTGTATAATTCAGTGTTCATATAGGTATTTGTTTTGAAAGAATTTTTTCTTTCGTATAATTCAATGTTTATATGAAAGTAGCTGTTTCAGGAGGACTTTCTTTCAGTTTGTGTCTGAAAGTTACTTCTTTGCATGACCTACACATCCATGTATAGAGTTACTTCCTTCCTTTCTTTGGAAGACTCCATCATCCTTCTTTTTTTGTATCAAGATGGAGTAGTAGAAAGCCAAAAACTTTCTTTCCCAAAAATTAATCACTCCTTAAAAATATAACCCCTTCAATTCAAATATTTTTACTTATTTCGATCGAGAATGACATTCTTAATCTAACAATACTTCACTTGTTAATATTTGACAAATAAAATCATTTTTATTACAATTTTTATTTTTTGATATAGAATGCCATGGATCATGTAAATCGCTTCATTCTTGATGTAACATGGGAAAACTACGACTTTGAGGCTTATAACTTCACAGTCGTTTTAAGAATTATTTCACAGTCGCAAATATGAATTTTTCCAGTTAACTTGATTTTTTCAAATGGAAATGGGGTGTCTCGTCGGCTTTTTGTGAAAGATCATTTTCTTACGAATAATTTGATGCCACACACTTTCACTTTATTTCCTCTATTTTTCTGAATAGTTGCAAGAAACGATCATTCCTAATAACAAATAATACGTATTCGGTATACTTATGTACACTAATTTGCGACTTTCTTGCAATTATTCAGATAAATAGAGAAAATAAAGTGAAAGTGTGTGGCATCAAATTATTCGAAAGAAAATGGTCTTTCACAAAAGACTGTGAAGTCATAAGCCTCAAAGTCGTAGTTTTCTCATGTTATTTAATCAAGAATGAAGCGATTTACACGATCCATGGCATTCTAGATAAAAAAATTAAAATTGGAATAAATATGATTTTATTTGTCAAATATTGACAAGTGAAGTATTGTTGGATTTAGAATGTCATTCTCGATCGAAATAAATAAAAATATATAGGATGTCCCATTTAAAAAATTTCGTTTTTCTATCTCCAATAATAAAATAGTTATAGGGGTGAGCCACCCTAGAGAATCACCCGGTATATACATAGAGGTGTCTCACGCTCTCCTGTTTAACAAAAAAGGAACATTCATCACTTTAGAATCAAAAGCACATAAGTAGTTAAAAGTTTTTCTTTCACAGTATATTTTATCAAATGATCATTTCATCTCTCCATGCGATTTTCAATGGATCAATGTAGTAAAGTCATCAACTTGCAGCTTGCACAACGAATAAATCTCCTTTCTATCACATTAGAGTATTTTTTCTACGACCCACTCTCCGAAAGTAGCTAACAACATTATTTTTACACGAGTAAAACCCCCATTATAGCCTCCAAACGTTGCTCCTATGATTTAGATGCGTTTGCAGGTTATATTCTTTGGGCTGAAATATCTCAGTGCATACTTATGCAATTCCATCGAAATAAGCGCCATTTGAATCAGTTCATTTTTGCCAACGTAACACAAGTCGTTATAATAGGGGAGCCCAAGGGGGGATTTTGGGATTTACTAAAGCGCGGCAGATTAATATACAGGGGGGTACCTAGTACCAGGTTAATACCTCCACCAAATATGAGCCCCATATATAAGGCCGCCTGTGACGGATAAAGGATCAGATTAGTAAAATAAATTGATCATCAGAAATTCTCGAGCGCGTCAGATTGAGGTAGGGTGAGTTAATTACCGGCTAAAAAGTGTATATTCCAGTAATCTGACAATTTGAGATACACATAAAGAAAGGGGATGGCAGCAAAGTTGTAAAAAATAACGTAATTTCGACGTTCTCGAGCGTAGCTAATTTTTTTTTATTTTGAAGGAAATAATTCAAGGATAACGAAAAATATATAATCTGACGAAATAACAAAAATTCTTCGATAAAATTTAATGCGTGCAGCTGTGTGATACCTATATTTTCTTCTCCGAGTTTCTATATTCACTTTTTCTCTATCTATTACTCTCTCACTCCGTCCCCACTCTGAATTCTGACGCCATCACAGCTGATCACAGAGATTTGTTTGTGATGAAGACGAAGATGATGGTTAATTAATCAATTTAATTGATGGATGTATCCGTTACTACGTGGTAGAAAATCATAATGAAGAAAAGAGAAATTGAACTTTTCTGTTTTTTACCATTTTTATTTGTAACTAACGTTACTGCAGTTTCGTCCTATTTTCATTTTCAAACTTATACAATATATAAGAATTCTTTTTTTTATATTTTTGTCAGATTAAGCGAATCCCTCTAGATAATCGTCAGATTATGAGACAGCACGTCTAAAACATAAAGATGAACCATATATATCTTAATCTGACGCGCTTCAGTATTTTCAGTATTTCAAAATGGCGAATGTTTTCGCACATTATAATAATGGCCGCTAGTTTGCGTGAGATCGAAATCGTCAGATTATTGAATGAGAGCTTTTTTTGTTGCACTTAACACCACCCCCTTAGAAAATCTGACGCGCTCGATTAAATTTTTTTTTCACTTTTAACCCTTACGTACAACCACCCACATCATGCAAACGATCAGATTAATATACCAACACTATTAAAAATACGTAGGAAATTGATGCTATCAATATCTAATGCGCTCGAGTGTAACAGTATTTTTTTACATATTTAAAAATCTATAACCGCTTCCCCCAACGATGAAAAGATATATATTATATAACATTTTTTTCTTCTTATCATCTAAGCTTTGCAACGAGGTCTCAATGACGCTCGAGTAAATCCCCAATTTGCATCGTAGGCCCCCTGCTATTAGCATACAAGTTGAGCACGACGAAGGCCTACATTCCTATGTACGACGAAGGTTTTTTTGCCTGGTCCTCATTAGCGAAGGTTCTGCCGGTAATAAAGTTATCGAAGTGCTTAAAAACATGGTAGTCGGTTGGCGAGAGGTCTGGGAAGTATGGCGGGTGAGGCAAAACTTCGACGCTCAATTCATTTAATTTTCGGACGACGATTTGTGATACGTGCGGACGGGTGATGTCGTCGAGCAGGATCGGACCTCTTCCGCTGACCAGTGCCGGCTGCGGTACTTTTCGGCAAATCTCGTCGATTTCCTCACCGTAACATTCTGCTGTGATGGTTTGGCCAGGTTGCAGAAATTTATAGTGAATCACCATACCACCGCTGGCCACCATACAGTACATATGGTTTTTTTATGGGTTTTCGCCTTTGGGAGGTGTTTGGGTGTCCATTCACTGTCCTGAACGTCTCCTGTTGTCGTAGAGGAGCGACTTTTTATCACACGTGACGATCCGATTCAAAATAGGATCGTTTTGGAAGCCCAAAAACAAAAAAAAACAGACCATGAAACGTGACAATTTCTGTCGATCATAGCCTGTTTAATTTTTCGGCAGTGTTTTGGTTCAATTTGAATTCGTATAGAAAAATTGGCCGAAAATCGCATCGTGCAGTAAAATGTTGAAAAGAGGACAAAAATTTAAAATTGAAAGAAAATAAACACCATCAAAGTATAGAGTAAAAAATTCTCCATCGATCAATATATACCACGATACAGTAGAATAAATATTTATTGAGATATGGAGCTACCAAAATACATGACATTAAAACGGACAAAACTTTTGAAAGTACCTGATTATATGGTACCCTGAATTATTGTTTCTAACCAGCAGTATGCGAAAATTTATGCAAAATAGTTGTCGAAGTGTACGAGCAGTTTTGAAAGCCACCTTCATATTACAGTTTTTTGAATTTTGAGTCTTTTTTGTTTGAAAAAAAAAAGAATTTATGAAAACTCTGAATTGATCATGACAATCGATTTCTATGATTCTCGCATGTTGAGAATGTTCATGCATTAACAGCGTTAGCGATCAATTTGCTATGATATTCTTCAACTTGTTTTACAGACTGTTTTTCATTTCACAGTATATGGAATAATTTATTTGAAATATAATTGCCATTCGATAATGTAATATATTTTTGATAACTTTAACTGAGCCACCATACATGTGGTAAATATATTTTCCTTGATTCTCTCAAGTCATTCCGACCAAATTTTTCCTATGAGTAAATGTTGTATATTATCGCTATTTCACAATCCAACGATTCGATAACTTGCCTGAAGAGTGATTGATTCGTTACACAATATTTTTTTGCCAACAAATACATCCAGTTCCCAAACGAAATTGCACGATCAGCTTTCATTTCATATGCTCTTAATTGGCGCGTTTTTTGTCTCCCAGAAACACTCAACTTTCACTCGGTTATTATTTCGTTATAAAAAGTAATATACAGTTTGTCGATCTCAGCTTTTTCACATGATCCTTGCCAACGCTCGCGTTTCATTGCATAATTCAATTTAATTACTGTTGTTCACGAGAATATACAGTACGTTTTGAAATGGAAAAGTGTGAAAACATTTCAGGATATTTCGAAATATTGTTATTTTGAGAAATATAACGGTAGATAATAATAACACATTGACTTAAAAGTCCCGTGACTAAGAAAGAAAACGCGTTTTTTGCTGAAAATTGGCTTTATTCATCAACGTAATCTCCATCAAGAGCCACACAATCACTTCAGCGCCGCTTTAACATTTCAATACCAATTTCGATAAAAAAACATGTTTGTAGAACGATTCATCTTTTACCTCAAAATAGGCCGCAGTTTCAGCAATTACCTCTTTATTCCAGCGAAATTTCTTACCGGTGAGCATTTTTTGAGGTCTGCGAACAGCTAGTAGTCGCTGGGAGCCAAATCTGGCAAATACGGTGGATGTGAAAGCAATTTGGAGTTCGATTCATGTAGTTTTGCCATTGTTTCGATTGGTTTGTGACACGGTGCGAATTTTTTTTGTCATATGCGGTCGTGTCATTGCGATTTAAGCCTTCAAACGCTCTAATTAGGCTTTATAATATTCAATGTTGATGGCATTTTCCTTCTCAAGATAGTGGATGAATATCACACCACGCACATCCCAAAATACCGATGCCATAACCTTTCCAGATGATTGTTGTGCTTTCGGGCGCTTTGAAAGAGGTTCACCAGTTGCTGTCCACTTGTATGAAGATCGTTCCTGAATGAAGTGATGGATCCATGTTTCATCCATTCTCACATATCGACGCAAAAATTCAGGTTTGTTATATTTGAACTTGGCCAAACACTGGTCTGAATCATCAAGACGTTCTTGTATTTGGTCAACAACGCGCGACACTCACTTTGAGCATAGCTTTCCCATAATGCTCATGCAATATAAAGCCAACACGTTCTTTTGATAACTTTACAATGTCAGCTAACTTCACTTTTCGATCATTCAAAGCGATTTTGTGATTTTTTTTGTGGTGTTACTGCCTCATTTGGACGTCCACTGTGTTCTTCATCATCGGTGTCTCCACGACCACGTTTGAAGTCAGCAAATCAACGTTTAATTGTTGTTTCTGATGGAGCGGAGTCCTTATAACACTTATCAAGCTATTGCTTCCCTTGAACTGTATTTTTTCCCATCAAGAAGCGGTGTAAAAGTTAAACACGATATTGTTGTTGATCCATTGTTTTGAAAATAACGAAAGTAATGTCACTCTCAGCACAATAACTCACATACTTATGAGAAAAATATCATGAAATTACAATAGCTTTCTTTTGAACTGAAAAAGCGGTAAATGCAATACGACTAGCGACATCTATCTGAGACTTTTCAGCCCTGGTAGTATTGTAACGAATCTGAAGCCGCCCCTGGCCGATAGGCCAGCCGACTCATCGAACAAACACAGGACCTCGCCTCAAAAGAATGCAGTCGGGAATCGCCGGTAAAATTCTAGTACCGAACCGACTACAGAATTCTAGAAAGGACCTTTACCAATATAAGCCCGTCTTCCCGACTCAAGAGGGCAGTTCAGAAAGCGAATCGAGCAGCTAAACAAGAAATTCAAATAGTGGAAATAATTTAAGCGTTACTTGCTAAGTGTTATAATAAATAAATTAGTTTGTGATTAGTGAAATATTGTTGAAAATTAATTTGTTTAAGACAGTTAAGTCATTTAATTTGTCACAGTATAAAGGGGTAGAAAAACTCTTCTAAATATTCCGTATAATTTTAGAAGTGACTTTTTTGTCTAGTTCAGTATCAGAAATGAAGATGACGACGAAGAAAGATGCCAATCCATATTGCCAACTGACGACTCATTTTCTTCCCCACTCTTCAACTTCCACTGCAAGCAGGCAACCTAGATGCTTCCACAGAGCCGGAAAACGTTGGATCTATGACGAGAGTCATACCTTGGAAGATCAAAGTCTAATTTTTGGAATGATCTTCAATGGGCTCATTTGCCAAATTTCTTTTATTTAATTATCTGAAAGTTTATGTTTCAAATAGTACATCTGCAAAAAATCTGAATGTTCACTTTTTATCTTTCCCTTCAAAGTAATAGTTGACTGTGGCGTTCACCGAAACGGGTCGTGGTCAAACTTGACGTCACATCAGCCGATTCGGCGACAAGGGAGTGCTGGCGGATAAGCGAAATACATACGTGTACTGAAGCCGTAGAGCAAGTGGTGTTTTCAAACCAGTCAGCAAATGAAACAAAATCCTGCATTGTCTTTATTAAGTCAGGTATCCGAACCAAAGGCCCCCTACCCTTTCATCTAATTGTTCTTTAGTCTAGTTCATGTTTTTCTTATGTTAGGGTGATAGGGACAAGTCTCTATCACCTTCTTGTAGCTTGTAGCAAACTGTCAGAAGTCGCAGCGTCTTCTGTTATCCTTTTTTTGTCGTTAAGACATGTTCTTTTTTATTTATTTCCGGCGAGCATGGCTTGTAGAACCGGAAACTTCGTGAGAATTTCCTGCAGCTGCCCTAAGGCCGTTGGGAGACCTTCGGGAGAGTTGCAGGAATTTTCTCAAGTTGATACGGCTCTCGCGTATGAGGTTCCGCTTCTGACTCTATTTTGATTGACTGTCCTCGGGTTTGGGGGCTGTCTTCGTCTGTAGGCCCATCTGAGGCCTTTTTCTTATTTTCGGGGCGTTCTGGGCACCCGTGAAAACTAGCTGGATGTTCTCCCTTGCAGTTGAAGCACCGCATCAGGGAGTTTTGGGTCTTTTGCACACATTTGTCAAGTGCCGTCCGGCGCACTTTACACAGACCGGGACTACTTTACAGTTCCGCTGTGTGTGCCCGAACTTTTGGCACCTGTAGCATTGTCCTGCTCTATTACGTGGCCTTTGTGTTGCTGCGGAAACGCGGACTTTTTGGATTTCTTTAATATCGTATGTTAGCCTGGTTTCTAGGGACCAGGACTAGTACGAAGGGGATAGGCTTCTTGTTTGCTTTACTCATACGAGCGATGGAAATGATTTCAAATCCTTTCCCTTGCAGTTCTTTTTTGATATCGTCTATTTCCAGGGCTTCTGGGACTCCCCGGAAAACGACTCTTAACGGTTTCTCGGCTTGTACCGAATATATGTGGTAAGGTATCTTTTCTTTGTCGAGGGATTTTGTTACCTTCCTGTAATCCTCTATGGATTTAAAGTGAACCTTTATCCCGTCATTTGTGTTCACCGCCCGAGATATGTTGATATTCTGCGCGGCGGGGATCGTATTGAAATTTTTCCATTTGTCCTTCGCTCGTATGGTAATTGGCGGAGGTTTTTCATTTTTTGTTTTTGTTTCCCCCTGGTTTGTTACCGGGGCTTCTTCGACCTTTTGTTCTACATCCAAATCCATCTGTTCGGGTGTGTTTTCAATGTTTGTTGGGGGATTATCCTTTTGGGCTACCTGTATTGTCTTCGGATTAGACACTTCCGGCTTATCCGGTACCTGTGACGTACTGGTCGTGACGTCATCGGAATTTCCAGGATTTCTTCGATCGCTTTTTGTCTTTTTCTTCTTCGGCTGCTGAGTTTGTACCTTTTCAGTAGCCGGGATTTTTGTTTTTTCAACCCGGGGCTCAGGTGTGGCCGCTCGTTTTTGTGGCATGTTTTCACCTTGGGTTTCTTCTTCTTTCGAAGGGAGGTCGTCGAAATCTGGATCGTATCTTTCCTCTTCGTAGCTTGGCCGAGCTTTGAAGAGTTGGTAATATTTGGGTTTGCGGTTTAGTATGTTTTGTTCCATTATCTTTTCAAAATATTTGTACGACTTTGCCAGCTCTATACTGGAAACGTCATACCGATCTAGTATTGCCGCCATTAACGCAAGAACCGCGTCTCTGGAATAGTTCCTACGGAAGTGGTGAATTCTATTTAGTAGTTCTTCCATCGCTTATCGTCCTAAAATACTTTTTAGGCGATAGCGTATTTAAATGCTGAAAATTGTCACTGCTCTATAACTTTGATGTTTACTCATCAACGTCTCACTCGCAACTGACTCGATGTGTGTGAAACAAAATCCGACGATGGCAGCGATTTATAATCTCCAACTACAGGCCCGGTTGCCACCGCTCGAAGCTCGTTGCTTGGTATGACGTCAGGATGTACAGCGGGCGATATCACATTTTCAATTGCTCTTGCTCAGTTGGTAATTGACATAAAAACCGGAAAATTTTGTGGGATACTTGGAAGAGGATTTACTTTTATAATACATAATTTTCAGTGAAAAACTAAATTAGCCTGAATGAGCCCATTCATGTTCAAACATTCGTAGAAAAGAAACATGCTGGAAAACCAAAAACAGAAAAAAACACAAAGCCGTCAACGTGCCTACATTAGAAATAACTAGCGCATTGGAATCTACGAGGACCTCCATTGGTCAGACCAAAACAAAATAATTCAGGTGGAAAATTAAAGTGTGTCAGCTTTATCAACATCTAACACCAGCCATGAAGAACATAAGCCTATAAATAGCTCATGAAGAGGTAACTGCATCAAAATTCTTAATGCAGAAACTTGAAGAAACAACAACTCATCTTTTTGAAAAAAGAAAGATCATGTATTACCTAAGATCCACAAGGAGGATGTTCTGCTTAGACATATCATCAGTTCCGAAGCTTCATCCAACTACAACTTGTCCAGATTTCTTATTCCAATCATTCATTCGCTATAAGAAAAACCCTCTTCTTTTGTGAATGACAGAATGACATCGAAATCAGTTTAGACGTAGGAAACCAGTACACCCTCGTAACTGTCGAGGAAACGCTTTAGATCATCCAGAGGAGGTCCAAAGACGATGATTTGAATGCCAAATCGAGGTTATCAATAGAAGTAATCATGTTATTAGTAGGGTGCAGTTTTTAGAACTATTTCCAACTGAAGGTTGAAATTCTTCAAATAAAATTGCGAATGAGATCGCCACTTTCATCAGTTTTAGCCAACATATAAATAAAACGAGCTGATAACACTTTCAAAGTATGGAACTATAGAGACACGGAACTGGGCTCAATTCTATAGCACCTCAACAACATGAGACCTCCCATAATACTCACGATGTATAAGGGGGCCTACATCGAACTTCTGTTTCTAGACATGATGGTGAAAAGTACTGACAGAAAAGCAACTAACACGGGACATTATTTGAATTATGAATTCAACCACCATCAATCTACCAAGAGTTGAATCGTGCATTTAGTCTCTGTAACACGAAAAGAAATCTCGAGAAATCCCAGGAAAGATATATTCAACAGAATGGCTACTCCAAAATACTGGTAGAACAGACATTTGCCAGGAGATTACAAGATACCCTCAAAGAAGAGGACGTGCCATAGACGTGCCATCTTTTTCTTTCATCAGGGGCCTGTCTAAGAAGATAAGAAGAATTGGTTCTGAGTACAATTATGGAACTTGCTTCATAACCAAGCCACCAAAGGCAGAAAATTTGAAAAATTGCATTTACCGAATATTATGTGGCCGTTGATGGTCTCAAGATTCCTAGTGATAAGGGACCATCAAATCCAGAAAAGCGAAGCATGTTCAGACCCATCAGCATAACATCAATTGGTCTGAAGCTGAAGGCATCCATAGGTAGGAACATTAGTTTCAAAAAAGGTTTAAATAAGTAGAATATCAGGATACAATAGGTCAACTTAACACGATTGTGGATACTAATAATTTGAAACGTTGCACCGTGAAGGAACCTGGTTTGAAATTTGTATTCACATTGCTTTTTTATATTGTTTGTATATTATCAACATTTTTCTTGTGGTTCAACCCATTAGCTCTCTATTATTCTTGAATGTCTTTAATAAAAGGTGAAACTGAAACCTCTGGCATTGAATATATCCAAAACAAGCACCTTTCACAATCACCAGACATGCAGGTGCTTGTTTCAGGTCCAAATCCTTTGTTCATTTCTTCTCAGTTTCGATATTATTTCCATTTAATTTTAACCAATCCAAATATTTCGGTCTCGATATTTTTATTGTTCTATCCGTTCTTGACGCAGTGTGATCCCCATATAAGTCAACGCATATATCATTGATGATGTCTGCCACAGTAGCTGACGAAACGTTTGATACTTCAGGTTCGACCACGACAGCGGATACTACTTACTATATGCATTTTATCTTCGGTCACTATGTTTAATCGGTGTAATGTTACCATTTTGGTTTAATCTCACCACCAAATTTTGTTCTGTTTGAATTGATGTTATTTTCTTTAGTAAAATAGTCGAAAATATTGAACAAACACAAGATTCGTACTTTCACAATGAACTTCATGTTGGCTAAAACGTCTTCATTGAGATCTTCCAAAACGCATACGTCTAGTATTGGACGTATAGGTGGTCCTTTTGTTGATATAATATATGTGCTTTTCATATAAAAAAATCAGTTTACGTGTTTGTTTGCCTCTAGCTAAGTTACTTTCATGAAATAGTTGCTGTAGCAGAGACCATTGATAGGTAGTATTGATGGCTTTAGCACCCGATGAAAAATAAATATATGAATATAAGTCGAGTAGTTTTTCGAGTTACAAACAAACAAATCAGTTAATCCCTCATCTACATAATACTAGTCCAGAATAACAAAACTCACGAAATAACTGTTCTAACTCCAATGGGTATTTGTTGTTACTAACCTTTCTGTATATAAAAGAAACTGTAGAAAAACAGTATTTTTTTTAACTAGTTTCAATAAGTCCTTTTTTTCCATTTCGAAATTGACAAGTTTAGGAATATCAACTAAATTGAATGAATCATATTTTTAGAAGAGATTTGTTTTCGGAAAAGAAGTTATTTGGCTCTATACTTCTTGATCTTTAGACAAAAATGGAAGTTTCTAATATAAACTGTAAGAAAAAACTCCCATGAAATAACAACATTCATATGAACATTGAATACATTGAATACAAAAACTCATTTTTGAAATGTACAGCTTTCTT
This sequence comes from Leptinotarsa decemlineata, assembly GCF_000500325.1. Taxonomy (NCBI): domain Eukaryota; kingdom Metazoa; phylum Arthropoda; class Insecta; order Coleoptera; family Chrysomelidae; genus Leptinotarsa; species Leptinotarsa decemlineata. The sequence goes on along the minus strand of NW_019289618.1, from coordinate 303,480 downwards.
TCCTCTTTCGGAAGTTTTCCATCTTTTTGTATAAAAATTGAAAACTAGGACGCCAAAACCTGTCTTTCCCAAAAAAATCAACTTTCTCTGATGATAATATATTTACTCTATACAAAACTAATAATTATTATCATTGACCTGAACAGAATTATAACAAAATAAAAGCATTGGAACAGACAAGTCCAATGATTGTAAAAAACAGCAATGCTTTGGTAATACTTGTTTTAGAAAGTAACCTTGGCATTAACCTATCACAAATACTGTACGTGCGTCAAAATTTTACAATGCTATCCTAATTGGATATGCTAATGAATGGGTATGTATTTCGGTTGAACCGTTGATTTTATATTTGCGGATATCGAAAAAATAACAGTTTCGTGGACTTGTTACTAGTCAAGTGAGCACAGTATTAAATAAGCACAATTCATTTCATTTCAAGACAACTTTGTGCAGTTTTTATCCCCATTCCTAAATAGTATTGATTATTCGAAGGATCCATCGATTCAGACAAACTCAACAGCTATTGGAAATCTTCGGCTTTAGCAAAATGCAAGCAAAGAAATAGTTGAATGGTATACGAGGGCTGTTGAAAAAGTAAGGTAAATTCAAATTTTTCTCAAAAAATATTTATTTATTCATCAGTTCCTATTTTATCCTTTTCAGAGTTGTCAGATACAATACACTTTTGATGCCCATGACAACCTTCCCATATGAGGGTTTTTGCACGTCAGTTACACCTGACGATGCCTTAGATTCAACCGTGCAGGACTTTTTCGCCTCTGGTTTTGGTGAATCTTCACTTGAGCGCAAACGTTTGCTAACCTGCTTATGGGGGGTTTGTTTCTCCACCTGAGACAGATTATGCGTACGCCGCTCAAGAATTTGGTGCAAGGCGGTTTCATAAGGACCCCGCTCTTGAGGAGACGACTCAGTCATCGGGAGGTCAGTTGGAGTCCATCTCCTCTGTAGACTCTTTCCTGAACTAAATTCACAGGGAGGTCAGTTGGAGTCATAAACTCGACATCCATCTCTTCTGTAGACTCGCTCCTGAATTAAATTCACAGGGAGGAGGTCAGTTGGAGTCGTAAACTCGACATCCATTTCCTCTGTAGACTCGCTCCTGATCTAAATTTACAGGGAGGTCAGTTGGAGTCGTAAGCTCGACATCCATCTCCTCTGTAGACCCAGTGTAAGAAAGAATTTTTAAGTTAACTCTGTCCATAAATGTCCCACGAGTAGCTAGGGAAAGAAGGTAAATCAAGGCAGAGCCCCGCATTACCGTGCTACGACGAGAGGGCGCCCGGTATCTTGAAGGTTCCGTAGAGATAGCTGATAGGCTTAGTGGCATCCATCCTGTTGGCACGGATACACACACCTTAGGATTAGGCCATCGTTGGGATGCCATTCAGTTAGGGAATAACAGAACCACAAGTGATTCTGTCATTCCCGTATCCAGCGGGGCTACTTGGAAGCCGGTTTGCTCAACCTCCACATCCCAAGCCAATGCATTCGCCGAAAACAGCATGCACAGTGGTTCAAGCAGTGAAAGATGAACAAGGACATCTAACCCGCCTCTCATTTGTACTGAGTTGTCTTTTTATACTAATATTTTTTTCCAATAGTGCTGGGATATTACTTTTTTCAGAATTCAGGAAGATTAAAATTTGTTTCCCACTGGGACTCATTTCTTTGATAAATACATACTGTTTCTAAAATGTTTTTTAGAAATATCTCAGTAGTTATTTAAATAGGCATACTTATTACCTCTGTTTACCAGTGTGAATTCAAGGAAGGAGTGTCAACAAAAGATAGCATTACCGCTCTCACCACAAAAACGTACAGTACTCTTCAGAAAGATAAACCTTTTCTGTGTGTATTCATTAATACACAGGGTGTTTTCTAATAAGTCACGAGCTAGAAACTCAAACGGTTGCCGAAAGTATCGGAACTTTACCTCCGAGTTGAATCGAGTGATTCCCGGTTAATTGAATGGCCTCCCAGATCACCTGACTCAACTCCCCAATACTTTTTTGTTGGGGGCTTTTTGAACTGCTTATAAAAATAACTTGATTGAAATTGACTAGGTATCAGAAAACTTTCTTCTCTGCAGCATGCCAATCAGTTTCCTATCAAGTTTTCAAAAATGTTAGGGAGGAGTTCGATAGCAGATATTACGGTTTAGAGCAAAATTAACAACCTTTAGAATAGTTTATATGGTAGTAAATAAGTACATCCCAAGTGTTTCATTTTGGAAATCTGTTATCGAACATTAGTTTTTTTCTCGCAAATTAAAATATATTTTTGAAAAAATAAAAGAATCGACAAAAATTAAATCGATCGGCTTTTTTCCCTGTTACTCAATTATTATACAATATGGCACCTAATTTTTAATCATTTTTAATGAAAGGAGGCTAATTGCAATTGCAAACCTGAAAACCATTACTCCCAGTGGGTCAATTGAGGCTGCAGGCAACCAGTGATGCAATAGAACTCAGGTTTGTGTTTAATAAACCCTACAAAATACAAATAAAACAGGACACAGAGGCAGATGATACAAATGCAATACGCATGTATACGACGGCTCAAAAACCAAAGAAGACTCAGCATGTGGACTTTACTCCAGATCACTAAGCCTAAGAAGTAAGTGGGGAATGGGAAAAATACCAGCGTGGTTCAAACAGAACTGGCTGGTATCTCAGTCGCCACAAAAGAAATATCCAGGAAAGAAATTTCTGGCAAAAACATAACAATCTGCACTGATAGTAGACAAACCCTATAAGCCTTGAACAGACGTGTTGAACAGGGCTAGTACCAGAGTGCCACCAAGATATAGCCAAACTAGTGCCACCAAGATATAGCCAAAGCCCCGGTAGATAATAACATTATCCTGAGGTGGGTTAAAGGGAACGACAGGAGTAAAGGTAATCGCATTGCCGACTCTTCAGCCAAGGAAGCGGCTGGACTAAGAATTTTAGGACCCACCGTCACCTACTGCCTGATGACTTCGACAATTGCGGAACTAGCCAAACGTTACATCCATGCTCAATCCCTAAAGAGATGGGATGAAATCAAATGATGCAATTTTGCCAGGATCATTCTTGGCGGCCCTGGGAAGCTGGCGCCGAAGAAATATCTGGCGATGACCAGGAAACTCCTACACTTAACAGTAGGATTTCTGACTGGACACTGTCAACTAAGGAAACACCTCCGTATTATGGGGTTAGTGGACACACCTCTATGCAGGGTGTATGAACAGGAAGATGAAACTGTCAGGCATACCTTATGCGAGTGCCCGGAGTTATCGTCAATAAGAGAGTGTGTGTTCGACGAGTCTTGGCCTACACCTGCCGATATAAAGGAGATGTCTCCAATTGACCTGTCCACCTTCCTGGAAACGACAGGATGGACGATGACCTACTCTACACATACAGAGATGATATACCTTACTGAATTGAAAGAAATTACCACAACTTCTCGATAAAGTCTTTATATGAACTTAATCAGAATCTAACAGCTTATCACTAAGCTAAATTTTCCATATTATTTCTTCATTTTTATAAATATATAATTTTTGTTGTCTTCAATTATTACCTATTTTCTAACATTTTATTGTTGTATTTTAATAACCGTTCGTTTATATATCTTGTCAGTATGAACCAAAAATGTTGAAACCAACTCGAAACATCTATTGTTTCAAATACCCCTAAATCTATTTCTAAGCGCATATCCGAATATCCATTTTTATCTCGTGTGAAATCACTGTTTTACTTAACATTTTCTATTGTTTCTACTCATTTCGATGAAACAATTGTTTGCCCTTCTCCGTATTTCTTCCACAAATAAAAGAAATATATTATTCTTGGACGATCTCATTATTATGCTTTCATCATTTTCATAATGATGGAATTCGTTGTTAAACAGAATTCTTGTTTGTACTATGATAAAGGAAGTTTAAACTCGTAGGAACGTATGTTTTATTTCGTCCAACACAAAACGTTTTAGTGTAATCGCCTTCACCACAAATTCCTTTGAAATTTTTCGAGCTTGGAATACCCAACCATCTGATGGCCCGAAACTAACACGAGATATAATTAAAAAGTCGTTAGGATTTTAATTGCTGTCAATATTTAGTTTAGTGAATTTTTTCACCTCATTATTTGGTTATTGTATTTGTTCCTGTTCTGTGACCTTAAAAGGGGATATTTTTATGTATTCCTCAACCAAATGTAAGATTCAATTAGTGAAAAATTATTTTGTGAATTTTCAGTGTGATAAGGTTTCTGTGATTGAAGTAGAAGAATAAACTGAATAACATATGCGATTACCTACTGATAAATATAAAAATAACGATCTTTCTGTAATGGAACTACACATAATGAACTGTAATTCTGTTATTTAAATTGTAGGTAATCAGATAGCTATAGTCTTTCTCTATTACTATTGAAAAGGAGTCAATTTTGTTGCTGTTTTTTTAGTGGGTAGGTGGGTAAAGATCTCATAACTCACAACTTTGATTCATAACTTTTCAGACAGAGATGAGCAAATTCATAACTTTTCTGTTGTTTCAATTATTAGGATGTACCGAAAAGCTGCGTCAGCAGCAACCGGTACTGGTCAATAGAAGAGGTCCAATCCTGCTCCACGACGAAGCCCGTCCGTTTCACAAATCACCGGCCGAAAATTAAACGAATTGAGCGTCGAAGCTCTGCATCACCCACCATACTCCCCAGACCTCTTTCCATTCGACTACTATCTTTTCAAGCACTTCGATAACATTCTCACCGGTACAACATTCACCAATCAGAACCAGGCAAAAACGACCTTTGTCGACGTCATCGAATCGCGTATTGTGCTTATTCACTCATTCATGAACAAAATTTGAAGTGTACAATAGATATTTATTGGCCTTTATTTAGTGATTAGTACACACTAATAGAAAATAGACCAATACATAGAAAAATACATAGAAAGAAGGGATGTAGCTGAACAGTTAGGTAAGAATATTTGGTAACTTACTAATTGATCCATTCGTGTCACCATCACAATTAACAGGTGAATCCTTCACGGAGATCATTCAGTAGAAGTGTCTGCATTTGTAAGAGTCAACATGTGGTATATGCACGACGGGGCTTCAGCTCATTTCAGTGTTAATGTTCGTCAGCATCTCGACTCATCAAACCGCTGTATTGAACATGCAGCACCTCAGAATAGGCCATCTCGCAGCCCTGATAGGAATCCTTGAGATTTCTATTCATGGGATCATCTGAAGGTCCTTGTTCATAAAACTCCTGAACTAAATGTGAAGTAATCGAATCATCGGCAATTGCAAAGTCATTAGAAATACTCCAGGTATTTTTGAACGTCTCATACAATCAAAGAAAAATCGATTGCAGTCGTGTATTTCATCAGAAGGTGGACATTTTGCTTATATACTTCAGGATCAAAATTGTTTATTGTTCAGTTTCAGTTTTTATTTTATGTTCGCCATAGATAGCCTTTCAAATGAGTTGAAGTAAAAAGACTACCAAAAATAAGACAAAGGTGTACATCCAGTTATGGCTCCATATACGTAGGTTCCGTATTAGGCGTGTAAGTCCCTTCGTTTGGTAAACGTTTTCATTCTTATAAGAAAATAAATATTTCGAAATAAAACCTCAAAACATTCTTGTCACCCGAAGTACCTACACCGTAGGTTCTGGTAAATGCCTATCGGAAATCAACTACTTCCCTGGCTAATACCACGATGACATTGAATTATACCCGACAGACATTTATGCAAAATACCTCGCAGAGATTGGTCTTACAGATGTTTCTCGTTCATCCAGCAGCAGGAACATGCTGAAATTAGTCGAGTAGATCACCTACAGACCGGTTTCGAGCTATCTCCTTTCATCGGTGCAGGAAAGATCCGTCCCAAACAGCAATGTGCTTGTGACACGAATAATTTGAACGCGGCTCGACTGTATGTATAAAACCTTCGTCAGAGTGAACTAGTTAAAGCTCCATCTCTTGAATGAAGCCCCAAGTGGGTTCACAATGGTACATTTTTTTCAATATAGCAAGGATATGTTCGGCGGTCAGTCTGCGACATTTGTCAGGCACCTCAGCAACCTTCAGGGAGACGCCTTCTCGTGGATGTAGGGCAATAACTGCAACCACCAGCCAGAAGACGCTCTTCTGATCTTTCAATCAAACTGTACTATCCAGGCTGAATTGTGCAACTCTGAAATATCTTTTAAGGCAGCGTTTGCTGATCTGAGCAGGTCACAGAGGGCGATTTTTGAAGTGACAACTACTTATGGGAGGATAAAAAGTTTCGTTACGTAACGCGTAACGGTGTCAGTCTGTCTGACTTTCCTTCCTCCTCTAAACCTAACAGACGCTTCTCTCTCCTCTCTTCGCACGACTCTGTGTTCAAGTGTTCAAAACATCATAAGTCTTCAAATTAAAATAAATAGATAAGTACTATTCTGATCATTCCTATATTGATTTCAATTTGAGAGCCACCGGTGGCTGTTTCACCCTATTAGGCATCGTTAGTACCGGGTAGACGGTTCTTGAAGACAAAATGTGAATTACCAAGAAAATCACTTAATAAATAAATATAGTTTAAAATACTTTAAAACACACTTTTAAAGAACATCGAACTAAAAAGTTGAAAATATTTTTTTAAATAAGCTTAAAACAATAACGTACGAAAAATACTAGTATTATTGTGAAAAAAGCGTGGTCGCTTTGTGCCACATTTTTTGGATATCAAGCGCCTGACACTTTTTTCACAATAATATTAGTATTTTTCGTTCGTTATTGTTTAAAGCTTATTTAAAAAAATATTTTTAGTTCGATGTTCTTTAATAGCGTGTTTTTTTAAACTATATTAATTTTTCATTTTTTAGTTTCGTATGCTATAAAAGCGTGTTTTCAGTCTTCTTAAACTATATTCAAACTGAACTTTGGAATCACAGCCGTATATTGTTTAGAAAAATGACCATTGATAAATTCCGATTCCAAAGAGGGAGCCTGAAAATCAGCTACCAAGCCCAAGGCAGCAGGCGCGCAAAGAAGGGTTACAAATAAGGCAGCAGACGCGCGTGTTGATGAAAAATTTTTTTTCAAATGAAAAAATACATGTAAAGTGAGTTCGAATTATATCAAGGTGATAAGGTGCAGCGCCATCTGCCCACGAATAGATCAAGCAATGATGTCGATATATCAAAGAAGTTACGTACAGCGCCATCTGCCCGCGAATAGATCAAGCAATAATATCGATAATTCTGTCAAATACAGATCCCGATATGAAATGAAAAGGAGAGTTACAATCAAACATACATACAGGTGAAGCTAATATAAAGCGTGTAAAATAACTGCGTAAACGCAAGAGAGACAAAAGTGGAACCACCTATTGGTGTGACACCCAAGTGAACTTGACAAGTTTTTATGTCAGTGTTGGTGGTTTGATCATTCAACCAACAACTACAGTAGCAGAAATTTGGCAAGTTGACTTGGGTTTAACACCAATACTCGTAGGTGGTTCCCCTTATGTCTCGCTTGCGTTTACGCAGTTATTTTTATTAAGTGCAACTTTTTCCTGTAAAATGTTTATCGAAAAATCGTTTTCAAGATACAAATTGTTGAAATTTTTAAAAACATATGTTTTTGTCATAAACTTTTTCCAATTTTAGTTATTTACATCAAACATTTTATAGGAAAAAGTTGTTTGTTTTGACGGGATCCACCACATACTTAGTTTTTGTAATAATCTCAGCAACTTCACTTAGCGTCCTAGAAGCTAAGTAATATGCATCGATATAGAAAATTGTAAGTGTCTCGAAAACGATCACCTCCAGCGTTGTTGAGGAAGTGTACCTTTTTTACTTGAAAAAGGTGTGAGAATTAGGTTTATTCATGAGAAATACCAAAAGTTCACTGTCAAAATAGTTACATGAAAATTGATACGGAACTATGATTTTCCACGTCAAAAAAAACCCGGGCACCAAATTTCGTGCAAATAACATATTTTTTGAGAAAATTATTTTCAAAAAACGAACACAAAAATTCAAACGTATATAAAAAACACTTTATTGTGAGATTTTCACTAAACGACTTTACAAAAACGCAATACGTGTTTCGCCATACAATGACTTCTTCGGGCGTGAGTAAAAGACACGTTAGTTATGGTTTTTCATCAAGTATCAGACAATTCTATCATATAACAAAAATTCAATTTCAACACCCTGTATCTCCGAAACGAAGCATTTCCGAACACAAGATTTTTCTTAAAATTGTCTGAGGAATACGTCACTTGAATATTTTAACGTACTTATGTTACACTGTGTATATGTACCAGTAAAAAATAGTCAATAAAATATTTTATTATTAAATAAACTGCGTACATACAGTTACAGCTTCACACATTTCCGCTACATCAAATTCCAGTGGTGCAGCTGCTATGATTGCAGAAAAATCAAAATTTCGTAAATACTCCAGCTACAACACAATCAGATCAGTGATACATTCCTCAGTCAAAACCCTTGGGCTTAATGGGTTGAAAAGTATTGGCAACACCTGTTTCATGAACAGTGTGATCCAATGTTTATCAAAAGTCAGATTCAGAGGTTTGCCCCTCGATTCATGGGTCATGCACATCAAGACACCCAGGAGTTCCTTCGTTATCTTTAAGAAGGTTTAAATAACGACGTTAATAGAATTAATGAGAAACGGAAACGGAGTTTAACGAAAAATTGAGCGACACAAGCACAAGAGCCATTGCTGATTTATTTAAGTACATATAACTCTAAGATTGTAGGTAATTTCGTTGGTCAATTAAAATCCACGATGAAGTGCACACACTGTGGACACTCATCTGTAACTTTCGATCCTTTCTGGGATTTGTCACTCCCCATACCACAGAGAACTGGCCAATTGAGTTTATCACAATACTTGAATTTCTTCACAAAAGACGAAACGTTGGAAGGACATGAAAAACTGACGTGTTCGAGTTGCAAGGAAAGAAGAACATGCACAAAGTCTCCATCGGTCCATAAGTTTCCCGGTATTTTAGTCATTCATTTTGAAAGATTATCTCTAACAGAAAGATTTAGAAGCAAGTTAAATGTTGCCATAGAATTTTCTCTAGATGGATTAGATGTGAACAATTATGCAGCAGACAATGTGAATCCTTGTCATCATAATCTATATGCACTTTCGAATCACAGTGGATATACCTACAGTGGACATTATACAGCGTTTTGCAGACATCCCTATACTGGCACGTGGTACGAATACAATGATTCACACGTGTCACTAATTTCACCAAAATCGCTTGTTAGTGGAGATGCATACATCCTTTTTTATCAGAAGGAGGAAACGAGTTCGCACCTTTAACCATTTTGAAAATTTATTTTTGAACTGTTAATTTGATTGTTATAATGAATTATATTTATTTGTCATTCATTTGTATCCAGATATCAGTGAGGCATATGATAAATTAATACATACTTTCGATTCTTGTACCTTTCCTTACATTATCATATTGATGTACATAAAATTTAAGTAATAACCTAAGCTTGTCTTGAGTAAAGCTGTCAATATTAAATAGTTCAGATTCGAAAGGTATTCAACTTTTGAAGAGGAGACTGGGTTACTTTTTTGCGGCAACACTTAGCCTCCTATATTTGTTAGTAAGATCATGAGTTAGAAAACTGGAAAGTGTTTTGAACACCGTGTATATTTGTTGTTTCTTTTCCATACGTAACTTGCGTGACTCTCTAAATCCTCAAATCGGGAAATTTTCTTTCTCAAATAGAGAGGAAGGCATCGACCATCCACGCATATGTACAACCTTGTTCTTGTAAAGATGCACACCACTGTTCCGTAGTAGGTGCGTTTGCTGTCGAAACAAAAACTACTCCATAATAATTCGTCTTTTGTTCCGATTTGATGACAAAGTGAACGACCGAATCGTATGACCTACAAAATAATTTACTGTCACATTTGAACGAGACGATCGTAGATTGTTCTGATTGTTTTAATAGATCCAACAACGGATTTATCATTTCAAAAGGCAGTTGAATACTGATTTGGTTAAAAGTGATTTGGTCGAGGTTTTCAAAGGTTGTTTTGGAGAATTGGATATTCGTTAGTTTATAATTGAGTCGCTATCGCTGCGATCGATTTGTATACATTCCCGAATGAATTGAATGAATCGGAACAATTCAGGCCTTGGAATGAATGGCGATTTGATTGGAAATTATCATGCGACAAGGACGTAGGTAATTCGGTGAATGAAATATCTGGGAACGAAAATGAAATCCCACCGTTCAGAAACAGTACGTGTCAAATTCAGGGACGAATCGGGAATGTACGTACAAGAGTTACTTAATAACACGATATTGTTTCATAAAATTGGTTTTGTTTCATTAGGGATCAATTGGAAGCGAGGAAACGGTTTATGAATATACACGAATGAATGAAAATAATAACCTACTTACACAGTGTGTGAAAGTCAAATGGAATAAATTCACTATTTCGGTTAGATACTGTATATATTCAAAGAAAATCCTGAAACACGTCAGATGTAAATTATAATTTGACATTCTTCAACGTAAAAATGCCACCCCTGTCTTCTAACATTATTCAACATATCAGGCGTGACCTAATCGCAAGCGTTATTTGTTCTTTCAAGTCATTTCAAATCTTGAGGTTTAGTTTTGTACACATTGCTCTTTACATATCCCCATAAAAGTAACTCTAATGATGAAAGATCAGGTGATCGCGCTGGCCATTCAATCTATCCTCGTTTCCCTATCCACCGATTAGGAAATGTTGTATCGAGGTTTGTGGTAATATGTGGTGGTGCTCCATCCTGCTGGAACTTGAGGGTTTCCTGGATGAGGATATAAATTAGCTAAACTTGGAGTGACATTATTCTGAAGTAGTGCCATTATTCTGAAGTAGTGCCAAATAATTATCGCCATTCAAGTTGCCCTCAATGTAAACGGGACCAATGATATGGTTTTCTACAATCCCTGCCCAAACATTAACCTTTTGAAGGTATTGCGTGTGTTCTTCTCTCATCCAGTAAGGATTTTCCGTTGACCAGTAGTGGCAACTTTGCCGATTAGCATGACCGTTATGTCATGCTAATCAGCATTTCCATCGACATGTCCATCAGTTGCTCACAAAAGTAAGTTCTTCTATAAAAATCGTCTTCCATGAGCTCCTGAGTAGGTATCATTTTATAGGGAACCATTTTATTTTATTTTAATATGTTTACTATCGATGTATGGCTAAAATTGAATGTAGTGGATGCCTGTCTACTCGATGTATGTGGGTTTTCCTCAAACTCAAGCATCACATCTAATTTGAGTTCAGCACTCATTGCATTGGCAGCTGCTTTTTTATCCGCCTCACATGACCAAGTTCGTGAAACTGCTTCTCTATTTTGCTTACTGTTCCTTAAGATATGCTCGGTAAATTAGGAAATTTCTCATGAAATAAGCGAGCTACTTCCTGTTGTGTTCGGGTTTTATTTCCGTAACCAATCATTTGTAAAACTGTTATTTTATGCATTTGCGTTAATGTAACCATTTGTCAGACTTGAAGTTAACGAACTTCAAACTTAAATTAAAATACTGACAATTAACGTTGTAACATACAAAACAAGTTGACAAAGCGTTTTAAACTAACGTTGCCACGGAAATTATTTACAGTTTTTTAAAGGATACCATCTAGAAAGAATATTGCTATGTTTTTTTCTTCTTTTTTTTGTTTACTTTCAATACCTCAACATGAAACAAGTTTTGAGTATATTGCAATAAGTTTTGAGTGTACTTTATAGGATTTTGGTAACCACATGATTTTAATTTATTTTTCCTTAATTGATGCAATAAACTTGAAAGCGATAACATTTTTGAATAGAGAATGAAGATTCCTTTCAAACGATATATCACAAGCCTTTACTTCCATTTAAAAAATTGGGAGTTGTACCTGTCATTCGACGCGACGGGGGTTTAAGGTAGGGGTAGCATTTTTCCGTTGAAGTATGTCAAATTATAATTTAAATTTGACGTGTTTCAGGATTTTATTAAAATATATACCGTAATTCCATTTGGCTTTTACACACTGTAGTTGGCGTATATGCGAGACGAGTAGGAAAGAACAATGAAAATTACCTCAAGCTGGTTTAGTAAACTACAAAATACGTTTGATATTTTTTGTCACGACTATAAGACCGGGCAGACTTCAGACTAAAAAATGTAGCGATAATTATTTCCACAATTTCTTATTTTTTTATATGCAAAATTATTGAATAGGACAAGTTAGTGACTAGTACATTTTTTTTGTAAGAAATACGTCGAATTTGCGTATTAACTTATCAGGGAGAACTACCCAACTAATAGTCTAGTTTTTTGTAACATTTTTCAGCCCTGTCTAAAAATTACGACCAAGGTGTCATTCGATTCGTATTTTTGCCTAGAAAGCTTAAGGAAATGTCCGAAATCGCGCCGAAGAAAATTACAAAAGTTATAAACAATTAAGTGAAAAACAAATGGGGCTTTAGTTTTTTCTTAATATCTCGGAAAATTTTCAAAATTCTGGAAATTTGAAAAAGATCAATGAATTTTCGTAAAAAAAGTCTCGACTCCCGAAACTGTATCTCGATTATTTATAATTTTTACACAGCCCTGAAAATAGAGCCAAAAGCGGGTAGTCTGGCTTCCGCGCGCCTTTCGTCACTCTGACATAAAAACAAAAAAAAATATTTAAACATATTAAATGTAAATATTAAGGAATAAAAAAATTCATGTAATGTTGGGATACATCAATAAACAATAATCCGCAGTCAAAAAATTTTTATCCCAATTTTAACGTTAATTATAAATTTGTTAATTATTAACTTTTTCTGAATTGAAAGTTAATATAAAAATCTCTATAATTATTAAACTAAAACCCTGGCATTTTTTTCCTTTGGTGAAGTTATCCTTAATAGGCAAAAAAATGAATTACCGTTGCCAAAATAAAAAAATTGTTATTTTCAATTTTTTATTGACAATTGAAATTTATAATTTTATAAAAAATACGTAATGTAGATTAATATAGATGGATATGTATAGATATGTCAAAAACAATTTTTCAGCGGCACTTAAAATTCTATTTGCATTAGTTTTTTTCTCCAATTCTGGTTGAATATTCATAAGAATATAATCGTAGGTTTCAATACTCATCCTGGTATACTCAAAAAATTCTTCTGGATATAATCTGTATTTCTCGTACTTCTTGTGGAATTCTCCATCTATACCCCGACTCTTATTCAAATCATGTACTCCACAATCTCTGCCAAATATTAGGTCTTGAACCAAAAAACTATTACTTTCTAAGCAATATCGAGATAAATTTGATAAACACATTTCGCTGTCGGACTATTGGACGCCACGGCGACCCCGTGGCCAGGCCGTAAGGAACGAGATTATCGGAATTCGGGTATAATATTTGGTATTATTGACTAGGAAAAAGTTTTCAAAGCTTGTAACAGACTAGTACACTTATTGTATTATTGAAAATATTTTTTTTAATTACAAAACTATTATTTTAAAATTTAATTAAAAAAATAAACATTCGTTAGTAACCGGAAAATGTAGTCTGGTCAATGTAATCATTTTCCAACATTCTCCCACCTTGTGTCACGATACAAATTGACTCAACCAACCGGACTGGAAAATTCTAAAATCCAAATCTTGCAGGAGGCTTCACAATCGAGGATCTACTACCAGTAGCCACAGGGAAAGTATCGTCTTCTTTCGGTTCTTCGTTTTCTGGATCCATTGACCAGACAATATTTTCCGGTTACTAAGGAATGTTGTTATTTTCATAAAACAAAATGTAGTGTCTCCAGAGGCTCCAATAATCGCGTGAACGTTTCGTGACACGACTATAGTCAAACTTAAACTAGCCCTGGAGTGTCACAGTAAGCGAATATGGAATGAATGAAAAATATTATACGACACTATTCAATTAAACAAGAATGTCACTACATACAAATTTGAAATTTAGTGTTTACGTTCCCCACATGTCCAACTTTAAAAAAAAAATTGGTGCCATACTGTAAGAAATTTCAGGTGAAAGAAATAGTTTTTTCAGAATTTTGAAAAATTACATGTTTGAGGGGGTATGGTGGGTATTTTGGACCGTCGCAATGGTATGGTGTGGTGATTTTCGTACCAGATTATTAAAAACCAATTGTTTGAAATAAAATCAGAAATAAGTTTCAATAAAGAATATATTTTTACCCACCGGAGTAGTGGCATATAGCAAACGCTGGATTTTTTTTGTGAAAATACCGATAAAATGAAGAGATTTTGTGAAAGAAAATTTTTAATACCCCCGAATTTTCGAGCAATTTCAATTAATCCTTTCCTTATTACGTATATGAACCCCCCTTGAAAGCGCCATACTGTAAGAAATGACTTACCAAAATCTTCCACCATCTCCCGGACTATAAGTACGCCATTGCTGATGCTGATAATGACTTTAATAAAAGGAAAATTTTAGGAATATCGTGTTACCACATTTCCATGCATCATCGGATGGTCGTTTGTGAAGACGTAGGAGTTAATATTAGTATTTGATAATCGAAAGCAAAAATACGGAGACAGAATGTCAGTAGAGATGAAAACTTAGAGAAAGTAAGAAATATATCCGACATATCTTAGGGCTAGTGGCATATTATATCAATCCAGTAAATTGTATCTGTCAGTATTTTAGATAAGAACGGATCGTATCAAATCGGCACACCTGCAGAACTTGAAATGGTTTCAGATTCATTTGCAGTGAAAACAAAGAAAAGTATGCTTGTTATCAATATTTTGCTACAAATATCATCTGAACCGTTGAAACTTGTTCTCTCAACTGCGAAGCTTTCAATAAAATTAATAGGCGTCTGGAACACTACAAGCCCAAGGGAAGATAGGGAAACACGATTCAGCATTAATAATAATAATAAATTGATTAGCGGTAAGATGGCCGGCAATGTTGTCAGATTTAACTACCCTTTTTTTTGCCGATGTTCCATGAATAATCCTTTCTACTATAGAGACATTAATGCTTTAAAGGAAATGATATTTGAATTAATCAAATAGTTTCTGTTGGTAAACGGACGAGAGGTTGAAGAGCAATGAATTTTTTATTTAAGTGGCAAGGGGCTGAAGTGGGTTTTAATAGATCAAGTGTGAAGTGTGTAATTCTGATTCAATGATCAAGTTTTGCACATTGATCCATTGATGTATCCATACTATGGTTTTGTTTCCAAAATATTCATGTCACTATGAATGTAACGTCGATTTTGTTTCACTAATATTCGTATAACATGTTTGAAAATTAATGATGAATTCAGTGGATTTTAAATGGTGAATATACGATTCCTTACAAAGAAAATTTCTAATAGGTCGTTAACATGTGAAACAGGTGTTAGAATTTTTATTATCTGACTCGGCAGGTGCTTAAAATGAAATGACTTCTAGGTTTATCATCAAAAAATATCAGGGTCATTTGGAGAACTGTTGTCATTTTTTTTTATCGACCTTTATCGGGTATTTTCACCTTCCACAATCAGAAAAATATGAAAATTATAATGGCGAACTTTATACAAGTATAGAAAGGGCAAACATTTAGTTTACCCCGATAAGTTACTGCGTAAAATAGAAGCATTTTTCACAAAGAAAAATGTTATATTTATCAGTAACTTGTCGTATTCAAAGATTTGGCCTATCAAAAATGGAGCTACGAAATTGTACAATACTTATCTGAACGTTTCAGAGGCCAAAATCTGCCTCCGTCTTCGAACGAAATTCAAATATATATGCAGTTTTGCTGATTGCTGAATTTTATTTCCCAACTTCTTCGACAAATGTCAAAGGAGTTGAGATACGTATTATATTATTTCTTAGCTGATGAGTAATTTTTTTGCTGGTATCTTTTTGGCAACACTGTTTTTGACAGATCACGCGTGAATTGTGTCTTGTGTTATTGTCAAACTTGTTCAGTTTGGTCTATAATTTAACCATGAATCGACTTACGAATGAACAACGCTTGCAAATTATTGAATTTTATTATCAAAATTCATGCTCGGTGAAGAAAGTGCATCGTGCACTTCTTCCAATTTATGGGCCGCCGTTCGCAGCAATTGGGCCTCTGTTACTCCACTACGTGGAACATTTGGTGACTGGGCGCTGGCAAAGTTGGAGGAAGATCCACATTTTTATCGAAAAATTGTGTTCAGCGACGAGGCTCATTTCTGGTTGAATGGATACGTTAACAAGCAAAATTGCCGCATCTGGAGTGAAGACCAGCTACAAGCATTGCAAGAGCTACCGATGCCTCCCGACAAAGTCACTGGTGTGGATTATGGGTCGGTGGCATCATCGGGCCGTACTTCTTCAAAGACGACAATACCTGGAACGTTACTGTGAATGGCGAGCGCTGCTACCGTGTGATTATTGACGACTTTTTGTTGCACAAAATGGAAGAATTGGTTGGTGGTTTCAACAAGACGGTGCCACATGCCACACGGCACTCGGAATAATGGCTCAATTAAGAGCCGTCTTCGGTGAACAGTTTATCTCACGTTTGGGGCCCGTCAATTGGCTGCCTAGATCATGTGATTTAACGCCTTTGTATTATTTCTTGTGGGGTCATGTTAAGGCTCATGTCTACAGGGATAAACCATCAAAGACTGACGCTCTGGAAGCCAATATTGAAGCATTTATACGTGAAATACCGGTCGATATGTTAATGAGAGTGTGCCAAAATTGGACCTTGCGCATGGGCCATCTAAAGCGGAGCCGCAGGCAACATTTGCATGAAATCATCTTCAAACAATAAATTATATTGATCGTTCTATCGATTCCAATAAAGTTTTCATCATCTTTTTCAAATTTTTTGTGTTGCTTTGAAAATCAAATCCTATACCTCTTAAAAAATCACCCGTTATTTTTTTGATAGTCAAAATTATTGAATACGACAAGTTACAGATAAATAGAACATTTTTTTTTGTGAAAAATACTTTGATTTTACGCAGTAACTCATCGGGGTAAACTAAAAATAAAAAACTAATTGATGCAGTTTATTGTATAATTTTCACTATAAAGGGTTTTACAAAAACCGCGACACGTGTTTCGCTATACATGTTTCGCTATTGTATAGCGAAATACGTGTCGCGGATTTTGTAAAACCCTTTATAGCGAAAATAATACAATAAACTGTATTGATTAGTTTCAATATAGATTTTCATGAAGTATCAGCCAGTTCTATTCAATCAAACTAAAAATTTTGACCTTTCTACATCTGTATAAAGTTCTCTATTATAATTTTCATATTTTTCTGATTATGGAAGGTGAAAATATTCGAAAAAAGGTCGATAAAAACTGATTTTCCTCCACAAAAAATGTTTTCATTCGTAGAGAAAAATTGGCTGAAAATCACTCAAAGACATCATATAGTATCAAGCTGAAAAGAGGAAAAAAAATAAAATTTGGAAAAAATAGACAGTATCAATCAATGTATGAGTAGAAAATTCTCTATCAATCAGTAGAATGAATATTTATTGAGATATGGAGCTACAAAACACATGAAATTAAAACAGACAAAATTTTTGAAATAACTCAATATTTTGTGTAAATTGGTTGAAATATGACGATGTGATTCCTGCGAAGCCGGGGAAGCGTTGCTTATATGCGAAGCCGGGGAGGAAACTTGTGCGGAGCCGAAACGCGTCGCAAGAATTATCTAAAACTCACCCGTATTCTGTAGATTTTGAAATACATTTTTCATTTACCACTGTTTCACACTGTCATGACATGATGAAAGTTAAACTCAATTAAACCATACTAATTCAATTGTACGTCTCCTTCAACTGCTATTAATGAGGAAGCGCATCATAAGGCCAAACTCTCTCTTTACAGAAATCTTGTAATAAAATCTAAAAATCTCAATCCAGAAAAATGATCGCCCACCCGATTATATCAATTTGGTTATAGTGGGCATGCATATTGAAACATGAAGCAGTGTCTACTTTCTAATTAATCATTTCGATATTAATTTTGTGCCGTTCGTAACGGGAATTCCTTTTTCGTAAATATACGTTTCGAATGCAATTGAATTAAAATACAGTGCTTTCCAAAAGTAACGCTTAAAAGCTGTAAAATCTTTGACAGAACATTTCAGAAAAATACTCTAAGAGCTACATCATGTTGAAATTTCCATTTGGTCATGCAGTTTTTAACCTTTATTATAAAGGAGTTACGATTTCAGCTAACGATAACTCGATTGGTATAATGTTTATGCTGAATCTTGCAAAAAAGCTTCTTAAATTCAGCTAATAATAAATATAGTTCAAAAAACTAAAAAACACGCTTTTAAAGAACCTCGAACTAAAAAGTTACAATTCTTTATTATACAAGGGAAAAAAGTATTAGATTTTAGCTCGAGCTAAAATCTAATATTTTTTCCGTGTATGATACACAATATATATCCGAATATCCGTGAAAAAAGTACTCACTTTTTTTACGGGAAGAAAAGTAATTTCATAAAAAGTGACATTTTGTTACCTGTCATCAGAGATAAAATGTTAAACTTTTTTCCCGTCACAGAAAATATATATTTTTTCAAATGAAGAAATACATGTGAAGTGAGTTCGAATTATATCAAGGATGTCACGTACAGCAACCATCTGTCCGCGAATAGATCAAGCAATAATGTCGATAAAATACAAACATACACAGATACATACAGGTGAAGCTAATAAAAGCGAGTTAATAAAAAATACGTTTTTAAAATGAAGAAAATACATGTAAAGTGAGTTCGAATTATATCAAGGAGGTTACGTACAGCGCCATCTGCCCGCGAATAGATCAAGCAATAATGTCGATAATTCTGTCAAATACGGATCCCGATATGAAATGAAAAGGAGACTTACAAACAAACATACATACAGGCCAATCCATCGATTAGTTAATTTTGTTCGAAAAATTTCCAAATTGTACACCATATACATTGGAGTAAAAATATTTTCCACAAATTATCGTAATAGTAGTAACTGCAATACTCCCTCTTCTATCGTACATTTATTACTGAACACAAGGGGGTAAATTACCAGAATTGGCTTACCTGCCAACCCAACTTTTATGTATTTTATAGGCTTTATTCTTCGATTGATATAAAATTACTCAGTTTATTGAACAAATGAGTATAATTGAAAAAAAATTAACTCGAATTTTTATTTAATTAGTCTGGCCAGGATGTTTTCAACTAGCTCACTAGCGATTTATTTTTCAACATAGTAAATTTCATAGAAAATACTTTTCATCGATTAATCAGATGGATAAAAGTCGCTTCTAATTCGGATCTTCTACTAGGACAATTTTTGCACCAACTTTACGGGCGATATTTCTGCCAATGAATCAATCTAAAAGCCGTATTTTTTGTGTAATCACAGGGCCGTAGCTAGACGGTGGCGAGATGTGCCCCCCAAGGGCGCAGGTTCAAAATCAAGCTTTTTTTTTACTTTTTATATTGGTGTCATAAAAAAGCTATGTTAATGGGAAACATATTTCATGTTGATGGTAGATGCTGGTCCGCCCGGCATCGCCCGGTGAGATTCCATCGCAGCGGCTTAGGCAGCGTGAAGCTTTCGGGCTAACGTTTCGTTGCTGTGTCGCTGTTTCCGATTTCAAGGGTGGGAATATAAGAACAACATTGGCGTGAAGTTATCCACAGATTTCTGGCCACACATGCTGACGTAGAGGTAAATGAAAATCTGTGGTTGGGATACGAAATTATTAGCACTCGTACTAATATCTGTGGCTGGAAATACCTATTCACTCTAGGTTAGGTTAGGTGTGAAGTTCAACTCAGTACACCTCGAACTTCACTGTATAAGAACTCTTTCTTTTGAAGAACGGCGTTTATGTGGAATAAACTTTCTGGGAACGTTTTTCCAAATGCATTTAATCTCCAGAGATTCAAATCCAATGTGAATCACTACTTTCGCACAGGCACCGCTCTAAGAGCGCCTTAAGTATTTTCGTGTAGTGCTTGTATTTTGTCCTTATACAAAAAAAATTGAAATTTAACGCATGTGAACTTTCTCTAATAGTTAACTTTTTTTTAACTTTTGGTAATCACACTGTTTTTGTATTAAAACGGTAAATAATTTCGAAGAAATTTTGAAACATTTTCAACTCCCGCAGATTTCTCAAACTCGCTAAGGGCGCAGAACAGCCTTGCACGACACAGAGTAGTACGATCTATAGAATGATTAAATATGAATTTTCTTGTACCATTGAAAATCACTTGGGAATCTGGTCTTATCTCGAACCTATTTTTCTCAGATTGCCAGTTTTTTTCAATACGACTTACTTTTGTGTCAACTAAGAACTGTCTTATAAAGTACTATTCCCGAGTAGAGAGGACTGGATCCTGCGGAAGAAGGAAATGTTAAGAGCAGATAGTTGTTGGTTCACAGATGGATCAAAAACACCTTCTGGTTCTGGTGCAGGTGTTTTCATGTTTTCAGTCGCAGACCCAGGACAGAGTTATCTACCTGCCTAAGAACTTATGCGACTGACAAGCGGAAATTTACGCTATTGAATTGTGTGCGGAGAGATTGGATAAATCCAACCTCACTGACAAGTCGATTAAAATATTCTCGGACAGTTAAGCAGCGTTGGAAGCTCTTGGCCCCTACCGAGCAACGTCTAAATTGGTAGCAAACTGCCAAAAACTACTCTCCTCGATAGGAATACTCACCATATTGTTTCTGGTCTGGATTCCTGGCCATACTGGCCTGGAAGGCAATGAAGCTACTGACTCTCTTGCAAAGGAGGGTGCTGCAAGCGGCTTCATTGGACCAGAACCTGTCATTGGCATCGCTTTGGGCTTTGCCAAACAAATACTGAACACCTGGATGGCAAGAAGATTTATGGACTTCTGGCAGAATCTTCCAGGATTGACTCACTCCAAGGCGTTTATTCACCCTTCGAAGCTTGATACCAAACAGGTGTTGAACTACAGTAGGGATGAACTATGATGTCTAACAGGCCTTCTTACAGGTCACTGTCATTTGAATCATCACATGCAGAGACTTGGACTGTCGGAAGACAGTGTGTGTCGCCTCTGTCTCGAAAATGATGAAACTGCAGAGCATATACTTTGTACCTGCCCCGCTGGGGACCGAATCAGGTTCTTTGAGTTCCGCAGATCCGTACTCTCACCTTCTGACATGAAAGACCACTCACCATACAAACTAATCGGCTTCATTAAGAAGCTGGGTTTATTTGGCCGAGTGTGAATAGGTGTGAGCCACAATAAACCCTTATGGGTTGCGGTGGAGAGTCGAATAGACCCACTCACTTTAGACCTACCTACCTACCTTTGACTGCGATATTGGTGATCATGTTGGTTGATGCCTTATAGACAAGTCTACTGAATGAACCTTCAAATATTGCAGCCTGGCTGGGATGTTTCGTGCAGGTAAGTATCGCTGTTGTTTGCACTTGGCTATAGCGTAATGATGAGAGCAACTAGGTCGAAATACATATCTACAGTTTTGATACAACTGTAGAGTCTTCCATTGAGCGCTTCCTATATTTAAATTTAAATAAAACAAAGTGTGTGTGAGATATCATCGACATTTTTTATTCGTTTGATGGGTGAAGCGCATCCAATTTTCTATGACTCTGGCGCATAAATCAGGCTGAATTAGACCGATCGATGGACATGGTTTATGTTGGCTTTGAGGACCGCTGTGGTTAGTGGCTTATTCGCATACACCAGTGACTTACGAGAACCCCACAAGAAAACGTCTAACGGAGTCAAATCGCACGATCCCGGTGGCCAGTTCACATCACCTCCACGTGAGATGACCATGCCCTGAATTCGCTCATGCAGAATATCTAATGTGGCATGAGCTGTGTGGCACGTAGCGGCGTCCTGTTGAAACCACCTGTCGTTGGTGCCCAGATCATCCAATTCACGCCAAACGGTGTTGGTAATGTTCTACAGTTTCGGTTTATGACATGGCACTAGTATTTCTAAAGTGACATAACTCAAAAATCGGTATTTTTACTGTATCAAGTTGATACAGTTTAGATGATACTTTTTAGTTGATAAAGAAATATTCACCATTTTTTTTTCATAGTCTTATCTCAAATATAACGATTTTTGAGTTGTGTCACTTTATAAATACTAGTGCGACATGTGTAAATTCATTTTAATTGAATGTTAGTGTTGTGTAAATTGTGAAGTACTATTTTCACCCTACCCATTCAACAAAGTTGCTAATCATCGACCTATATTGCTCGCCGTTGACGATGATGGCCTGGCCAACGTCGTTCTCAAAGAATTATGGTCCGATGACGACGCCAGCCGAAAATTTACTCCAAACAGTGACTTTTTCGGAATGCATTGGACGCTCTTGGATCTCATGTGGATGTGGATTCGACAATTTTGTTTGTTCACGTACGCATTCATCCAGAAGTAGGACTCATCGCTGCTGAAGATGATTTTTCGAAAATCAGGGTCAGTTGCCAACTGCTCCGACCACATTCAGCGAACACAAGTCGTTGTCTATCGTTGTTCACCTTCATTTCCTTAGTCAGTTGAATTTTGTACTGGGGTAGGCCCAAGTCACGACGCAAAATTTGACAAGTTGTGATTTACGAAAGGCCGAGTTCTTGTGAGCGACGCGAAATCGACTGCCTCGGTTTCTCCTGCACACTCTCACAGATAGCGGCGATGTTTTCGGCAGATCTTGCGTTTCGTCGACGTACGGGTTGGTCGATCGATTACTGAACCAGTGGACACAAATTTATCTACCACATTGCGGTAGGTGACCGCGATTAAGGTGACCGTAAAATGGACGAAACGCGCGATACATTGTCCGAACATAACACCCATTTTGATAAAATAATTTTATCATTTGCACTTGTTGTTGAATGCTATATCCGTCATGGCAAAACAGACTGAATAAATGACAACTGATTTGACAGGTATAGCTTCAACAAGATGGCCGTTCTCAATTGTCAAAGTTTGGAATTCCCTGTTGGAAGACCCTATATATTTATTTTTACGATAGCCTTCGTGTAAACTATTTTACCGAATTGCCTTTTCATCACCAATGTCCAGTTGAAATGTTTTTATGTTTTGGTACCCAAGTGCTAAAAGAAGTTAGTTTTGGCATTTACCGTCCACTTAACAAATTTCACTTTCTGTACGGAAAATTATGAGAAGTTTTAAAACTAGCCTGCATATTCCTCATTAGAATTACAAATACCACGGTTCACGGTGGCATGAGCATATTACTATGCGCCCGCTTTAGTAAACAATAAACTTGAATCGGCGGACCCAGTACCTGAACTATAAATTACTTATAGAATGAGAAACAATCAGTCTTTCATTATTTTGCGAAATGCATTCGATTAGATGATTGACATATATGTCAAGGTAAATTTGAGGTGAAGGTAGAGTGCGTGGAGTAGACTAATTCGACTGATCCTATAAGTGGATATACCAGATAACAAAGACATTTCTATAGGTTTGCCATTTTGTCTAGTCTCTGGAAATGTTATTTGAATATACAGTGGAAATGAAACAAGGCCGATTTTTTATAGTTGGCCTTCACAGAAAAACTTCCTAACCCGTCGAGTATTTTTTGCGTCTAAACACTGTCTTTGTCAGTTCTGCGAACTGATAGTCCAGTCATTTTAGGATTTATCTGCGAAAAAATTCCTAGTGAGCTGAATTTTCGTATACACCTTCATCACGGCGTTGTAATAAAGATGTGAAAAATCGACATTGATATCGTACCGGTTAAAAGACTTGTAAAGTTCAAAAGGTCACGAAAATCAGTTTTTCGCAAATATCTCGAGACCTTTTGCTCGGAGGTCAATAGAGTTTATTATAAAAATTGTTCGTTGTGAAATTATCTACGAAAAATTTCCCCTGCAAGTACAACGCTAAGAAAGCAGCTACATTATGATGATGCACTCGTTTCTTCACCACCTTCGAGGTAGAATGCAAAACGCGTTTTTTTTACATGGTTTTTCCCGTAGGCATAACCTATATACATAATATGTACAAAAAGTAATTTTTTATTCAAAAGTGAATAATTTTTTATTTGAATGCTGAAAAATACCGAAAAAATTAACTTCAGTATATAATTTTTTTTTGTCATTCATTGTCGATATCTTCAATTTCTATATCATTAGCACTTGCTGACAAAACGTCGAGTGGACTCATTCCTATATTTAAATTGACATCTTCATCATTTTCATCATTGGTTGACTTTGTGTTCAGTAGGTCATCGGGTGATGGTGGTGATAAAGTTGTTATTGGCTGTAGTATATTATTTTTCTATTATATAATATGCTGTTGAACTGCTGAAGAAGTAGGTGGTAATAATGAAAATTTCACAGCTCTGCTTTGTCTTGTTAGTTGAGCAAAGCTACAGTATCTGTAATTATCTATCGAATGTTCTGATTTTGGAGCAGCGTCCGTTGCTATTATAAAATGTATTCCAGCATCTACAGTGACATCTTCATGACTTTCATTGAGGGTATCAGTCGAGTATATTTTTGTTTGTAACATTGTTTTTTCCTTGTTTGAAAAATATGTAGGTTGATTGAGTATTTCTGTGCGTGCTTTGAGAAGTACCAACAGATCATTGCCTTCGCCAACGATAATTGTAGTATTATTTACTGATTTTTCAATGGTTGTTTCAACTATCAAGACGTCAGCATCATCACGTGTTTGTCTTGTAACAATATCAACTTCTTCGAACTTTTCAATAAGCATTTCAATAAATTTTGTTTTGTTAAATCGATTAGATAAGAATTTTTCTTGACTTTCGTCGATTCATCGAAATGCACTTTACAACAGTATTTGTACCGAAATTATTTGATAAATATCTAATAAATTTGTTAGTGACGTCTAAATTGGTAGTAGATTACCAAAAACGACTCTCCGCGATAGGAAGACTTAATAGATTGTCTCTGGTCTGGATTCCTGGCCATATTGGCCTGGAAGGCAATGAGGCTGCTGACTCCTTTGCAAAGGAGGGTGCTGCAAATAGCTTCATCAGACCAGAACCTGTCATTGGTCACGCTTCAGGCTTTGCCAAACAAAGTTTGAACACCTGGATGGCAAGAAGGTTCATGGACTTCTGGCAGCATCTTCCAGGATTGGCTCACTCTAAGGCGTTTATTCACCCTTCGAAGTTTGATACCAAACAGTTGTTGGACTACAGTACGGATGAACTACGATGTCTAACAGGCCTTCTTACAGGTCACTGGCATTTGAATTATCATATGCAGAGACTCGGACTGTCGGAAGACAGTGTGTGTCGGCTCTGTTTGGAAAATGATTAAACAGCAGAGCACATATTTAGTGACTACCCCGCTGGGGACCGAATCAGGTTTTTAGAGTTAGGCAGAGCTGTACTCTTACCAGCTGACCTGAAAAACCACTCACCATACAAACTAATCGGCTTGGTTAAGAAGCTGGGTTTATTTGGTCAAGTGTGAATTGGTGTGAGCCACAATAAACTCTTGCGGGTAGCGGTGGAGGGTCGAATAGACCCACTCATTTTGAATCTAACCTGACCTAACCTAACCTAGTGATAAATGCATCATTTTTTTGTCATACGACACGTTGCATAAGAAATCCACCATCAATTATGTATGTTGCATTATCACAAACTACTTGATAATTAATTGGCTCGAAGTAGTCGTATATTCTCTCATACCAACATTATCAAATAGTGCTGTTGGATACGGACTTGATTCATATTATAAACATTCACAAAAATTTTCCTCAATGCCCAGGTATCAGATAAAAGTTTTTAAGATACTCAAACACATGAATGAAAAGCAATAGAATTTACGCCTTGGTGCACGGTATACAATAGTGAATGCATTCTAGTCGCTATCTCAGCGCTCTACTTCCAAAACGGTTGATTTTACACAAAAATGAAGAAGAAGAAGCACAATCTAAGTATATGAAAAATGCACAAAATCAGATTGGGATGAACGACCTTATTGAATGAAGAGCTTAGTAGATGAATTTGTCAGGTGACTTTTTTGAAAATAGGATATTGGATGAAATTTATATACAGGGTGTCCCTGGACTTCCTCTTTTCCTCTCGGGAATGTATAGATGGGGTCAAAATATCACCAGTACTTCATATAACTTTTTTTCCTAAAAGTCTTCGTAACCAAGTTACGGGCCCTCGAAGTTACAAAATGAAAAATGTTTTTCTTTGATAACTTTTCAAGTGAATATTCAAAATCATCCAAATTTTGGTAATTGACTAAACAAATGAATTCCTTCGATGAGCTTTCATG
>NW_019289618.1:177445-276479 GCF_000500325.1 Leptinotarsa decemlineata | reverse complement strand
CCAAAATTTGGATGATTTTGAATATTCACTTGAAAAGTTATCAAAGAAAAACATTTTTCATTTTGTAACTTCGAGGGCCCGTTACTTGGTAACGAAGGATTTTAGGAAAAAAAGTTATATGAAGTACTGGTGATATTTTGACCCCATCTATACATTCCCGAGAGGAAAAGAGGAAGTCCAGGGACACCCTGTATACAAAATAATATACATAAAATATACAATATAGCATATTCATCAGTCCGGCCATTTAGCAATATTATTTTCTAATAGGTATATGTATGATCGGCGATCTTTCCAATATCTTTTATAATTGTCTTAATTTTCATTCATCTAATAATATTTTTATTTTCTTTTCGTTTCAGTTGGAGAACGCCAATGGTGCTGTAGTGAAACCTCTGGAAGAATTCCGAAAGAAGTATATCGGAGGGGCCAAAAGCGAGAAAAAGAAATTCGAAAAACAAACGGCAAAATTCTGCCAGAACCAGGAGAGATATTTAAATCTGACGACGAAAAAGACGAATTCACTTCAGGAGGTAAGCGATAACGTAGCAAGTTTATGCATTTATGTTTTATGTGCTATTTAGAGAATGCCAGAACGAGAAAATTAATGGCATATTATGAGCTGGGGTCAACAAGTTGAAATTATAATTTTATGAACTCGAGATTTAAAACAAGATTCTTATATTGAACGAAATTCTTTTTATTGTGAAAACAAATCAGAATTTGTATCGACTTTCCTTGAGTTTTTTTTACCTTCCACAATTTGATGAATACGAAAATTGTAATGGAAACCTTTAAACGCATGTAGGAAGGGCAAAATTTTTAGTTCCCTCTAATGAATTACTGCGTAAATTCGAAGTTTTTTCAAAAGACAAATGTTCTATTGATCAGTATTTAATAATTTTGACTATCAAATAAGGAGCTAAGAAATTATGGCGATATGGAAAAATGTATGTATATTTGCAATTTTTTTCCGCTGGTTTGCTCTATTTCTAAACTTCCTCGACAGATGTCAAAGGAGTTTCAAAAATACCCAAATAAGGTCGGTCAAGATTCTGATCTTGAAACAAAATAAATGTGTCTCATACAGGGTGTGTTAGTCAGGTCCATACTGTCGATTGCTCCACTCAGCGTCAGTTCTAATTATTATATAGGGTGTTTCTTTAAGCGCTTCCTATATTTGAATTCAAATAAAACAGTGGGTGAGATACCATCGAAATTTGTTATTCGTTTGAAAAACCTATTGATGTCATTTTGTGTGGAATATAATATCGTTGGAATATTCGCCACAGCTTCTAAGGCTGAATTTGACTAGTGGCATAGGTTATTTTGGCTTTGAGGCCCGCTGTGGTTTGTGGCTTATTGGCTTATCATATGCCTGCGACTTTAGAAAACCCCACATGAAAAAGTCTAAAGGGGTCAAATCACACGATCTTGGTGGCCAGTTCACATCACCTTCACATGAGCTGACCATCTCCTCAAATCGCTCGTTTAGAATATCCAATGTGGCATGAGCTGTGTGGCATGTAGTGCCGTCCTGTTGAATCAACTTGTTGTTGGTGTCCAGATCATCCAATTCAGGCCAAACTAAGTTGATTATCATCAACATATACGGCTCCCCGGTGACAGTGATGGCCTGGCCAATATCATACTCAAAGAACTATGAACTGATGACGCCGCCAGTCCAAAATCCACACCAAACAGTGGTTTTTTCAGGATGCACTGGACGCTCTTGATTCTCATGTGGATTGGTATCGTTCCAAATTCGACAATTTTGTTTGTTCACTTACCCATTCATCCAGAAATGGGCCTCATCGCTGAAGATGATTTTTTGTTAACGTTAGGGTAAGTTACCAACTGCTCCAGAGTCCATTCAGCGAACATACGTCGTTTTCTATGGTCGTTGACCTTCAGTTCCTGTGTCAGTTGAATTTTATGCTGGTGTAGGCCCAAGTGACGACGCAAAATTTGCCAAGTCGTGATCTACGAAAGGCCGAGTTCTCGACTGCTTCGGATTCTCCTGCACACTCTCTCAGACAGTGGCAATGTTTTCGGCAGATCTTGCGTTTCGTTGACGTACGGGTGTTGTTATCTCGTTTACTGAACCAATGGACTCAAAATCATCCACCTACCTCTTGGTAGGACGATAATGGCGACCGTAAAATGGGCGAAGCGCGCGAAAACACCCATTTTGATTGAACAATTTCATTATTTGCACGAATTGTTGAATCCTATACCCGTGAAAGGTTAATTGACGAAACAGATTGAATAAATGTCAACTAATTCGACAGATTTAGCTTCAACAAGATGGCCGTTTTCAATTGTCAAAAGTTTGGAGGTCCCTTTTGGAAGGTCCTATATTTTTAACTCTCATTTCGAGGCAATTTATACTATCGGAGCAGTTTTGAATATGCTATTTGATTGAATGAAATATTTAGATTCGACTCATCTTTGTGCGAAATTTCCAAAAATTCGTCGTTGCGTCATTTACTAGAATAGCATTTTATTATAGTTCTAAATATTTCAATACTCTCAGTATTTCAATAAACATAATAAAAATTAACTAGTAAGTCCACTTTCACTACTTTCATTCATAAATTCACAAAGTTCTCTGTGACCTCGAAACGAAGTGCGGGGCCAATTTCGTCCTTATACCTTAGGCGTGCGCTTGAATAAAAATGAAATTTAAGGATACTATAGAAGATTTTGTGGTAAGTTTCTTATAACCAGTAATAAACTAAACACACAATATCAACGTCCGACCGTATATTATAAACTAATCCGATACCTAAGTACCGTCGAATCCTTCGATACTACAGCACTGAACGCGTTGGATGAGAATCTCATCCTAAGAACGGTTGAAGGTCCCCGGCAACTCGGGCGGATCACGTGGCAAGAGAGCCTACTGGTTATAAGTATTCTACTGTGATATACAGGGTGTAACTGAATAAGTGTAAAACATTTGAGGAGATGATTCCTCATCGAAAAACAGATGGGATCTTCTATATAAAGAAACTTCATTGGAGCATCCCTTGTTAAGATACAGCCCCTTAAAGGGGGTATATAAAATTTGTAGAACAATTTTTTTCACAAGCACTGAAAAAGTTACAATACAATGGTACAGTTTACCATTTGAAAATTTATTTCCGATAGCCTATTTCATTCTTAACAAAAAATGTATCTTGGGTTTTTTGCCCAAAATAAACCAGTTCGCAGCAAAAAATTATTTTACGATACATCGTCATAAATGCGAACTGGATTTATTGTTATTTTGTAGTTAGTACCTGCATTAAACGATTAAAGGGTAATGAACAAAACTAATTTATTAATAACAAAACACACAACATGTAGAAATCATAGTAAATGTTCAATATGTCTACCTTCAGACATTACGCATGCGTCTAGACGTCGGCGCATTGAGTCACGTATTCGCTCAAATATTCCTGGAGTCTCTCTGATTACCCTGCAAGCATCGATGATGCGGTTTCTTAAGTCCTCTACATCGCGAACAGGAGTACGATGAACCAAATGCTGTAAATGGCCCCAAATAGATAAACCGAGAGGATTGAGATCAGGGGATCGAGCGGGCCAGTTCTGTGGTCCTCTTCGACCTATCCACTGATTTGCATATGTTCCAGTTAAATGCTGACGTGCTACTTGACTAAAATGGGCAGGAGCCCCATCATGCATAAAAAATATATCCCTTCTGACGCTCTAAGGAATTTCCTCCAGCAGTACTGGATGCACTTCTCTTTAAAACTGAACGTATGCCTCACCATTTAATCGAGGAGGTAGAAAATGAGGCCTAATTAAATCATCCCCAATAACTCCGAGCCACACGTTAAGAGAAAACTGTTCTTGATGATTAGTTTCGACAATAGCGTGAGGCTTTTCATCAGCCCATATGTGGTAATTATGAAAATTAATAATCTTGTCCCGAGAAAAACCACATTCGTCTGTGAATTCTATCGTCTTCAGAAAGTCACAATTTCTTCTAATCATTTCCAGCATCCAATAGCAAAATTCAAGATGGTTCGGAAAGTCTCGCGGTAACAGTGCCTGTACTCGTGGCTGATGGTAAGGGTATAAGAGTTGTTCCTTTAAAATTCGAAATACCGTCATATGATCAACATTTAGCTGGAAAGCAATCTTTTTAGTACTGGTAGTAGGTTGTTCTTCAATCAAATTAAGTACTGCTTCCTCAAGCTGTGGTGTTCGTACTTCCCAATGGCGACCACAGTCCTGCGTTCTTTTGTCGAATGAACCATATGCTGCCGTTGAGGATACATTTCAGCATAAATTCTAGAAGCTTCTAACCCATTCCCTTGCGACAGACCGTAAACGTAATGCATATCAGCCGTTTCCTCATTTGTGTATGCCGAACTGGTTCATTTTGGGCAAAAAACCCAAGAGACATTTTTTGTTTAGAATGAAACAGGCTATCGGAAATAAATGGTAAACAAATAATAAGAGAAAAAGTTACATTGGAAATAAATTTTAGGGGTTGCGTTTCCACCCCTTACAATCATGGAGTAAACCAAATAAATGTCTGGCTGAGTGTCTTTTTGGTAGTACAAAACGTCAGGTTAATTTCAATATTGTAACTTTTTTAGTGCTTGTGAAAAAAATTGTTATACAAATTTTATGTACCCCCTTTAAGGAGCTGTATCTTAACAAGCGATGCTCCAATGAAATTACCATAACCAATGGAGTATAGGTACACACAAATAAGCCCAGAACTTTTGGACTGAAGTTGGTGTACTGAAAATCAATGGAACTTCAATTACTGTCATTTCTCTGAGGTTTAATTCTCTCGGGTATTAGCCAAGAAAACAGTTGATTTCCGACAGGCATTTGCCAGATCCCACTGTGTATGATCGTTGGGAGACGTGAATGGTTCGAATGTCAATTTGAAATAATACGAAATATTTTCTTGGCGTAATACGTATATTTCTCCTTCAGTACACAGTCATCAAGTCTGATTTGATTTACGTCACGTAAACTTGCATTTAATAGGCAAGAATATAAACAAACAATAATTACTTGTTGATTGTTATTTCATGGTATTGACCATAGGAATGTTTCTTTCTATCAAAGTGGTATTGGTAATGGTGCGTAATAAAGTATAGATTTTTTCGTAACGGATGCATTTAAATCGGTTGAAACAAATGTAATTTGTTGGCTATTGTTTTCTAGGAGACAATAATTTTTCACAGTTTCGTTTTCGCGCTAGGTGTATCTCGAAAAAGTGCACAATCGACAATTTAGAAATTGCAGTATACAAAACAACAATTAGTTTCAAATTACATCGACGCGGTTTCTAAAATTTCTGTTACATTCATCATTTACCGTGTTCATGCACACAGTCTATTTAATGAGAACTTCCGTTTGTAGATTGTCGTTCATTTGTCCTTTCGAAGGACGGATTCACGATTCGAATTTCTCTAAATCGACTCGAATCGAAGTAGATGCCATTTTTTCGGCACTTGTGATTTCGTGAATGCCAATGATTTTCATTTTATTTTGTCAAATACTTTATGTCCAAGAAAATTCAAGCTTTCAACTTTTTATCTCTAGGAAACTTTAAGCTAGTTTACATTAAAAACACTTTATTGAATGTAACGAACTCACTCATAAGCGTACCCCAAGGATCAGATATAGGTCCGTTTAGTACGTGAATCAGTAAGGAAATGAAAATTAAGATCACACATTCATAAAGTGTTCATGTCTTTATCAACTTTATGCCACTACAAAACTAAATAGATTAGTGTCACAGATAATAATTTAATAGTCACAAGGCAAATAATGAGAGTAATTACTTTTAAATTCCGAGTGAGCTGAAAACAAATTTTTGTAGCTGACAATTCAAAATCATCAAGTGAACTAGGAACATATTTTTGTGGGTGATGATTCAAAATAGTTAGAAACTTACTTTCACATTTTTTCAGTTGAAACTTTGAAATCATCAAGAATTTATTTTAAGGGTAACGATTTTAGATCATCGAATGAGCTTTGAACGAATTTTTCTAAGAAACAATTCGAAATATTTGGGTGAGCTATGAATTTATTTTTGTAGGTAACAATTTAAAATCGTAAAAAACGTATTGTCTTGGGTTTCATGTATTTAAGATCGACCGATGAGTCCTAGCTCATTTTTTATGAGTGAAATTTAAAAAAGTGTAGAGAACTAGACACGCATTTTTGTGGTTAACAGTTTGGGATAATTGAAACGTGTTTTGAAGGGCAACAATTTAATATTTTAATATTATTTAGTGAGCTAGGAACATGTTTTATGAGTTACAGTTTGAAATCGTCGGATGAACTAGAAACGTATTTCTGTAGGTATACATTTAAGGTTATCTATGGATCAAAATTTGAAAATCATCATCAATTCATTTTTGTGGGTGACAATTTGAAATCGTGAGGAGAGCTAGAAACGTTTTTTTGTAGATAATAATTTATCATCGTCGGGAGAGCCAACATAATTTATTGATTATATGATGGAATTGGCCGATACTTGATGAAAATCCATAACTTACGTGTTTTGATCACCAAGTAATCATCTTCAAGAGGAAGATATAACTAATCCTATTTACAAAGTTTTCCCTATTTATACCATAGGCACCTCTGTCTTGAGTGTCTAATTAATTTCACAATATTACCTTATCTACTAGTCTTAAATTAATTTTACAATGTCTACTTATGTAATAGTCAGGTAAATCTAATAATTGAAATATTATTTCAACAGCTATATGAAATTAATTTCAGGATATTGCCTTATCTACTAGTTTTAAATTAATTTTACAATGTCTCCTTATGTAATTACATATTCTCCCAATTGTTTCTGTAAGTAAATTTCACGCATGATCTACACATCTTTGTAAAAAGTTTATTCTAAATTCAGTTGATTTCTTCCTTCCTTCGCAATTATCCCACTTGTATTTTCCGTATAAAAATGAAGAAGTAGAAATCCAAAAAAGTTTCTTTCTCAAAAATTAAACTCCCCTCAAAGAAGTTGTATAGCACTTCACAACTGTAGTACAACAACAATGTGTTGAAAATATAAAAATGTCAGGGTTATAAATATCTACTAATTATGTTTTTCATCGACCTTTTTTGGGTATTTGTTACCTTCCACAATCTGAAAAATATAAAAATTAGAATGGAGAACTTTATACAAGTGTAGAAGGGCAAACTTTCAAGTTTACCCCGATAAGTTACTGCGTAAAAATCAAAGTATTTTTCACAAAGAAAAATCTTCCATTTATCAGTAACTTGTCGTATTTAACAATTTTGCCTGTCAAAAAAATATTAAGAAATAATACTTATCTTTTACGTTTCGGAGGCCAAAATCTGCCTCCGTCTTCAGAAATGGATAAGAAATTTGAATATATTCGCAGTTATTCCTTTTTTCATATCTTATTTCTTTACTTCTTCGACAGATGTCAAAGAAGTTTTGAAATATGAAATTATGTGTTTTCATAACTAAGGTCAGCCATAAACAAAGTTAGTCTATTATATCTCGAAAAATATTAGGCTGTATTTTATCTTTCATATCGAAATTGCGATGTACTATGTTTTATATATTTCTGTAAATATTTATGCAGTATAATTTTCACACTTCCTGACCGTAGAATAAATATCCTTCTGCCTTTACATTGGGTTGCACGTGCCTTCTTAATGGAAATTGAGTGAAAATCCCATCTCTGCTTCTGCCATCTTCAGTCGATTGGAATCTGCTGCTGCTACTGAGAAATTGTTAATTTCAAATTAAAATCCATTTGCTATTCCACACTGGAGTTTTTGTCTAAAGCAAAATCGTTATTTCCCGACCTTTGAACCACAGAGGTTGCATTCATGTTAAGGTTCATCTTTCATGAAGGATAATCTATAAAGTCATTATATCTCTGGGAATCGAAAGAAAAGTATTTCCTTTGTCCCTTGACGTCATCACTTGAGGCAGAAATTAACTGAGTTATCGTTTGACAATTTTGTCTGTTGATACTTTTCCCGAAGAGGAACGATTTCAATTTGCAGACTTTTTAAAGAGTCTTTCCTCAGTAGGAAGAAGATCCATACCTGGGGCGGTAGTTATATTCAGTTACAGTACAATACAGAGAAATCATAAAGTATCTGGTTTGTCATTGTCATCTAGGAATTGGACTTGTTTTTTTTTGTTTCTTTTTTGTTGTTTACGTTTCACAATCTGCCAAGGATGGCTCTCACAATTTTTTGCATTGATACGTCAAGTGTTTTGTTCTAAGTGTACTATTTATAACGACTTATCGCAATATGGCTATTAGGATATTTCAAAAGTTTTGTCCATTTTTATGAGTCTACTCTAAACCATAATATCTCAGTGAAAACTAATTCAACACAAGTTGATCAATTCCGTCATCATAAAAATTGGGTGCTCTGAATTCGATGAAGTCGACGAACGCCGTTTTCGCCGGGCTCTGATTGGCGAAGGTTATCGAAGTGCTTGAAAATGTGGTAGTCGGTTGGCGAGAGGTCTGGGAAGTATGGACGGTGATTTGAGATGAGCGTTTTCGTGGAGCAGGGTCAGACCTTTTCTGTTGACCAGTGCCGGCTGCTGCAGACGCAAATTTTGGTACATTTCGTTGATTTCCGTTAATTTCGTTAATTTGTCCGCTTTTTAATCTATTGTTGACAAATTAATTTGGAGGTAGTGGTTCCACTAGTTAATTACCGAAAAATCAATTAGGATAATCATCATTTAACAAACTCCACATCGAACCAAAAAACTTTAGGTATACGAACAGCTAACCCTTGTCTTTAGATTCAGTATCAATTTGATTCTCCTGAAGTTGCTAACCTTGTTAGTGAAACGCGCGTCGAGTGCAGAAATATCAGTTTGGTGTTAGGATAATTGATCTCTAGAAAAAGTTTTCAAGTTTTACACCAAAGGTTCCAATCTCATCGTATACACCGATTTTCGTGAAAATCTTAATGTTTTTGAGTACTTTCATCAATATGGCTTTCTGGAGACCTTTTGAAACAAATGATAACATTACGTGTGAGGAATCTGTGTCAATCAACAGGGATCCGGAATTTGGAAATAAGGATTTACATGTTCAAGTTCAGCGAGTAATTTTACATATTCATGAATGCTTGAAGAAGGAAAACTGTCACACTTCACAGTGTGACAGTGTTTTGTCAGTTTGTGAATAGAATATGCGAGTTAACGAAACTATCTCGTTCGACAGTTTTTCGAGTCATCAATATAGGGGATGTCATTGACCATGCAATGAAACGAAAACAGAGGAATGAAAAATTCGCAAACGTTGATGGTGCTACAAAAGATGTGATCCGGCGAACAATTTATGGTATATACCAAAAAAATGAAGTACCAACCTTGGAAATGATTTGGTATAAATTACTCGACTATCCCGATTACAATTACAAATCTTTAGAAACTCTACGAGGTGTCTTATTGTCTTGTGGTTTCAAATATAAAAAATTGAACAATCGGATGGTCATAATGGAATCGACACGCATTGTTCAACTCCAACAAGAATATTTGAGGCGAATGAAAAGCTACCGAGAATCCAGCAGACATATAATCTACCTCGACGAAACTTGGTTTGACACCCATGATGTTGTCAAATATGGCTGGGTAGACGAAACCAAGTATTGTGCTTTGAACACACCTTCTTCAAGGGGAAAACGTGTTATAATTTTGCATGCCGGGAAAGTGGTTTCGTACCTAACGCTTTGCTTCTGTCAGCCAAAACTATAAAAGATTCGTCTGTTGATTACCATGAAGATATGACTGCGACTTTATTCGAAACCTAGTTCAGTGAGCAGCTTCTCCCAAATATTCCTCCAAACTTGGTTATTGTTATGGATAACGCTTCGTATCATTCTCGGTTATTGACTAAAATACCAAACAATAACACAAAAAAGCAGATATTGTTGATTTCATGCGAAATCAGGACATGGAAATACCCGAAAAGATTTCAACGAAAAAGGTATTACTGGCGACCATAAAACAACGTAATTTCAAAAAAGAGTATATTATTGATTCGATGTGTGAAAGAAGTGGTCATATTCTCTTACGTTTGCATCCATACTATTGTATGTTCAATCCAATTGAAATGGTTTGGACCACAATGAAAGAAAGCTTGCGGAAATGCAATCAGTCACCGACTTTGAATGCTGTGGTGCTTGACAATATAAGGCGATTGGTGAATGAAGTAGGTAATAGTGATGTGGAGAAGAACTGTGTGGCACACGTTATAAAAGAAGAGAACAAATATGTGCAAAGTTCCATAAATCCGATCGTTATTAAATCCGATGATGATTCCACCTCATCCGGTGTTATTATTTTAGAGTTTTCGACTCGGAAATCAACTACCTACCTCAAATTTCGAAGTTTTCCATAATTACCCATGGTGGAAAAATTCAGTTGAGATAACTTTTTCATGGGGTGATCAATTGCTATGATTGTAAGAATGAGTAACTGAAAAACTACCAGTGAAAAATAATATGCTGACGCCTATGTCGAGGCGGGAATTCCTTCTCTGTGCTGTCCCAATTGGTATTCGAAATACTATAACAGATGTGGCTGTTTGCAAGCAATTTACGACTCAGTCCCAATACACTGAATCAATTTTAGATATAATTCAATTTTCACTAACTCAAAACTTGAAACTAATTTTTATTTTCACAAAGTTATTCACGGTACTTTCACTGTCGTTTTCATGAAAATTTTCTTCCGTAAAAAACCACAAAATCTTCAGTTTCTGTCGGGACAACGGCGATGCATGTGTAAACTCATTCACAGATAGTTCACAAAAAAATATCAGGGTTGGATAAAATTACCGTAAAAAGGAATCTTATTTAGTACTTTCAGTGACACCAACTTTTTTCATTGGAATGGGTCGAGTTGTAGGTTTCCCAATTCTCCATCCAACACTGATTAATTTTTGGAAATCTGATGAGTCGTTCGATTTTCGTTGTTCTGTAAAAGTGTATTCAGAACTCGTTTCGGAATTTCATCAAGTATTGGCCACCCCATCTATTTTGCTCCAATGTTCACCATCCATTTTTGACAATAATTGAAATACAATACAAATTTCATCGCAAGTACCACTATTTCTGTCCGACAAATTAGAACCGTGTTAATGTCACATTAACCCTCAAAAACATCTAGAGGCGTCGTATCAGGTGATCTAGTGGGCCGTTCTAAGACACCAAGTCTGCTTATGTACCAATTTGGATAATTGAAAAACCCAAAAGAATTTTCAACTGATGTTGAGTTTCATCAAGATGAGGTGCCTCCTCATTGGACAGGTGGATAGACAAACGTGGTTCCTTAGACAGGCCCGCTAAATCACCTGATATGACGACACATTTAGATTTTCTGTGGGGATTCGTGAATTCTGAAGTATACGTTCCACAACCGCTATCTATTCCTGAGCTCATGTATAAAATCAGATGTTCTATTAACGAGATCCCCCCATGACATTTCATTTGATATCATTGTTTTTTGGTACGGTATCAGTAAAAAAGTTACCACGGCAATTTATCTACAGACCGTAGCGGGTTGGTTAACGTGAGTGGTTCGTTCCACAACCTGAATCATCTCAACTCCGGAGCGATGAATACTCACACATATATCATTAATCTTCATCTTAGTGACCATTTTTCAATATTTGAAATTAATTCCATTTGGTGTTCCCAAACTGTATGTAAAGAGCAAGCAGTATCTGTGTTTAGTTAAGTCTGAAGAAGTTATGCTTAAGATAAACTGTATATTCGAAAATACACTAAAGTATAATTTGATACACAATACAATGACATTTTAAAAGTCATTAACTTTATATGACACAACAGTCTCGTGTACAAGTTTCATTAACTAGATGTTTTACGTCCCAGCACGTTTTATAGTTTAGACGAAGGCTAAAATTTATCGATCTGGCCTTGTATTTCCGATGGACAGAAAACGATATGACGTCATACATTCAGGGGCGCGTATCGAACCGCTACGTCATAGTTTTCTGAGGGTGCGCGGTGATTCTGCCTCTCATAAGTTAGTATATAAATTGATATTCGAATATGAGGCATTACTCACTTATTTTCTGAATTCTCTCAAGACCAATTCGACTAATTAACTGCATACAGTTTATCCGGCAAATGTGTGTGTTATTTGGAGCATTTAAAAAAAGTGCGTTTTCTTGTTTGGACTCCTAAAACGCTGTGATAATGTGACCCAGATATTTCGGAAGAGTTTGTGAAAATGGTCCCGCAGATGTATTTCAAGTACGTGACTGACATGAGTATTATAATATGTACATTTTTATTAAATGGACGTTTTCCAAATATCGGTGTACATTGCGTGTTTTTGGTATTGATTTATGCGATGTTGAGTGTTTTGTTTACATTGACAACATGTTAAAGTTATATTCCCTGGTGATGCGATGATGGCAAAGTTCCAACGAATTTTTTTCTTATAAGTGTTACATGATGATTTACTTTTATTAGACGTGATAAAGATAATCTTATTTCTACCCTCAGATGTGATTCAATTCATACATGATCGGTTTTGACGTTTATCTGTCAGATAGTCTACGATATATATCTCAGCAGGAGTTTTTCGTTTGTCATTTCATTGCTTCAATTGCGTTATTTGATTAAAAAAAAAACTAGTTAAAAACGGATTCTGTTGTCATTGATATCATTTTTGCTGTTGATTAGTTCTACAATTTTACAATTCAATTTTTTTCGTAGGTCACAAATACACATCAGTTTTTGATGGGGTAAAAATTTTAGAAATGTATCAATGACATATATTCATTACATTTTAAATAAAATACCGCTAGTTCATAATTGAATTTGAGAGTACTTACTATACAGTGTGGCCAGCAGAATAGGCATCATAGCTTAAAAAAATATTTGCATATCGAAAAATAGAAGTCACGTGATTCGATTTTGCAAGTCAATTTTTTTGCCCATCTGCAAAGTTTCAGCTGAATAAGACAATGTTGATTTTGGCCCGCTTCTAATAAAATGCATCAATGTTGCAAAGCTTCATCTCCGACACATATTTTCAAAAGCAGCACCATGTTTAACGTTTGTTTTCCTGCAAAATCATAATCTGCATACTGAGATTTTGTCAATTTTTTTTTTGATCCTGTAAAAGGTAACTTCATAAAGTATTGAACAAAACTGTAACGAAATGTATCTTCTACACATAAATATCGAAAAAATTGTTGTAAACGAATCATATGTGCTACTAATACTAGATACTTAAATTCTTAACAAATTAATGTAAGTCACAAAAAGGATTTGAAGCTTTATAACTCCTATTTAATTATATGCGAGCGCTTTCGACAGCTGGTCGTACTGTCATCATCTAGGCTCTACTCAAAGTTTGAGTAGATCAAGTCTCACTGTTATATACGTAACATCCCCACTGTCGAATATTGGTTGTATTTATTAGTCTTTACAATGGTCAAACAAATTTATTTACTATATTATATTACCTTAGCAGCAATTTTATTCAGAAAATATTAATGTTCAAATAATTTTATTCAGTTAGTATAACGGTCTGAAACGGGATTACATGTTTTTATGGAAGATAACTTTCTACTAAGTTTTTCAACAGTTGATGCGTCAACGAGCTGATTTTCAATAATGAAGATAAATGATAAAAATGACTACAGATTGAAAAAATAATCAAACCAAGTTACTTCACGACGTTTCAATTGTTAGTATCCATAATCATCGGGTGATGACTGAACTATTCCTCCAAGAGATGACCATTTATAACACTTCCACCTATCCCCTCTCCCCAGTTCAGTGGGAGTTGCGAAAGTGGTTTAGCGGGAGTCGGCCGTTTTTCCGTTTGATTATAGGTTTCCATATGTTGCGAATCTCTACGCTTGCTTGGCTGAATGCGTCGTTCGAGAACATATATGCAGCTACTTTGAACTTTCTTTTGAACCAGTATTTCTTCCTGTGGATGATCTCAACTTGAGACCACTTGATGTTATGTTGATGAGTCTAAACATCCTCTGCTTGCTGGTTTCTCCTCGCTGTGCTTGGCAATGCGGACATTCATGGGCCTCTTAGTTTCACCGATTTAAGATTCTCCGTACTCGCAGGGTAACCGGAAAATGCAATTTTCGGAATCGCAGTCCGCAATTGGTGGCCTGGTTTTCGTGAGGCTGCTACGGATAGTATTCCCAGATCTGAAGCAGGTTCTGATGTTATACTTGAACCCAATTCTTCTTATCTTTTCCAACAATCCTCTTACGTAGGGAAGAGCAAGTACTGGTTGTGACGTTTTATTGCTTATATATAATTAATATTTCAGCTATTCACTCTACTTTTATTTGTTCTTTAATAGATTTAGACTCATATTAAAATCATATTAGACAATGGAAATCCGAACTAGTAAAATTCACAATGGAACTGGTGTTCAAAAAGCGTAAACATTCAGAATAAAATTTTTTAAATTTTATATTCAGCAACAAAATTTTCAACAACGACAAAATCCATTTGTATAGTACTCGTATAGATATATATATATAAGTATTTCACAGATATGAAGACTATATATTCTAGTAATTTACTGTTCTATTTCGAGAAAAATAATGAGCTGATAAGGTAATACGCAATAAAAAACACTGAAACCTTTCCATCATTAACGATGATAATTTATTGTTCCGTCTCACAACGGCCTATTTCGTAAGATTATGTGCATTATGCTCTCAAAAATAACACAAATATTTATAAAACCATTATGGAGATCTTCAAACGAATTTTTTATAGCTGATGATATAATATATTCACCACTCTAGCGATAAAGTGGAAATCGAAGACGTCATTTATCAAATTCCAGTGGAAACGAAAGTTACGTTAGATTGAGACAGGAGAAATAGAAGTTTCTACGAGTTTGAGTTTCAATGGAATTGTTGAATATTTTAAAATCCCTATTAATTTATATCGTTTGAAATGAATTAGATTTTACCATCATATCCGCTATTGGGGCGTCTTATAATTTATAATCTTTCTGCTTACAGATGTCAACTGAAATGTCAAATTTGCAGGTTCAAGTTTGTAAGTTTTGTCGTTATCCGTGAACGGAAATGCCTCAAGTTCTGAATTAATTTCAATCCTGTTTGAATGTATTTGTTAAAGGGTAGTCAATCCCAAAAATTGGGGAAATGATTGAACTTCATTTAGAAAATAATGAATGTGGAAATCGGGTTTCCGAGATTATTTAACAAACGGTATCCTAACAGACATTTTTCTGGAAATTTTTTTCGCGAATATTTGGAATATTTGCACAAGGTATTCAATCGGTTCCAAATTAAAAAAAAAACAGTTGTTCTAAAATATTATTCAACTCCAAGTATGAATAAACAATTACCTGCACTTGGGTGTTGAATTTTTTGGATTTGTTAGTAAATATAGTTGTACCTTAAAGCCGCTTTTACTAAAAGGAACCAAATCAATAAATGAATTAAAAAATCATGAAAGTTTTCACATTCAGAGTGCCCCCTATTGAAAAAAATATTATTGCTGTTTTGAGTCCTTCAAAGATGTTGAAACAACTACAGCTGAA
The DNA here is from genome assembly GCF_000500325.1 of Leptinotarsa decemlineata. NCBI lineage: Eukaryota > Metazoa > Arthropoda > Insecta > Coleoptera > Chrysomelidae > Leptinotarsa > Leptinotarsa decemlineata. The sequence goes on along the minus strand of NW_019289618.1, from coordinate 260,884 downwards.
AGATTGTTAGAATGTTTGTTTCATTATTAACAATATCTAACGCTAAATCATTTATGTAGAATATTAATAACAAAGGGCCCGTGATACCACCCTGAAGGACACCTACTACTGTCATAAGTTCCTCTGAGTAATATTTACTTTTCTGGCAATTTATAAATACTTTTTGCGCGATATCAGGTAATACTTTGTCTCATGAACGAGTCGTCTGATGCCATATCTCTTCATCTTTTCTAACTGAATTTCATGATCCAGACTGTAATTGATATCCAATTTAATTGTACACACATCGGAAAAGTCTAGGGATATTTTTTAAACTGGCAATAATTTTTTTTTAGATCGCTTTAGGGAAAAAAAGTTGACGGGTGATTATTAAACGAATGTAACGAATGTAACAACAAAATTTATTAAATGGTCAAAAATACTGAGTGCGCATATAAGCAAAATGTTTGTGAAAAACTTGATAAAAGATCAGTTACCGTTTTTGCAGGCTTTGTTCAACCCATAGAAATCTACAGGGTGGTCGAGTGTACCAATTTAATCGAAATTAAACGACCTCATGCATTTATTTTTATGATATTTAGTATGTTATAAAAATATCCCTAGACTTTTCCGATGTGTGTATTTATGGCTCAGTATTTTGCATATAGTGCCTACCACGTAAGAGATAGATATATGCTATCGCGGACTTTTTTTAGAACTATTTGAGATAAACAATCTTACTTCATGTAACTGCAGCGCACGCCAAGATAGCTTTCAGGCAGCAAGCTTTTTCCGAATTACTTAATACTTATCGTTATATTATGACGAAAATTACACAAAACCTTTGTAAATTATAGCCTATATGGCCAATTGAGTTTGGCACATTGCTTGGATTCCTTCACAAGAGAGTAAACTCAGGCTGGAGATGAAAAACCAATGTGTTCGAGGTGCAAGCAAAGAAGAAAATGTACAAAGTCCTTATCAATCTATAAGTTTCCCCGTATTTTAATCATTCATTTGAAAAGATTCTCTCCAACGGATAGATTCAGAGGCAAATTGAATATTTTCATTGACTTTCCTTCAGACTACTTAGATATGAGCAATTATGCAGCAGACAATGTGGCTCCTTGTCGTTATAATCTATATGCACTTTCAAATCAGAGTGGGACTACTTACAACGGGCATTACACAGCATATTGCAGACATCCATATAGTAGCATATATCATTCACATGTGTTCCCAATTTCGCCAAAATCACTTGTGAGCGATGAGGCATATGTCCTCTTTTATGAAAAGGAGGGAACGAAGCAGCACCTTTAATGTGATTTTTTTTCTTCTTTCCTTTTTTTTATTATCTTAGTTCTCTGAATTGATTTGTATTTAATGATTGTTCCAAATTTCATTATTTATTGTAATACTTCCTATTAATTAAATTATAATTACAAGCCGTCTACATTTATGTAAAGGTTCATCTAAATCCGTTTAGTCGTTTAGGCGTGAAAAATCCATAAACATACATACATGTATCCATTCCGACTAACTTTCAGAAGCTGATTTTAATCGGTAAAATATATGCAGTTCTGTTTTCCGAGAAAATATTAAGGGACAAATCTAGCTCGAAATCAGTATGTCAGTACATACTGTCATCGTTGACTTGAGTAGATTCAACTCATTCGTGACGATAGGTCGTAATTCTTCGAATGAATTGAGTGCTTCGTCTAAAAATGTTATCCAGAATGGTGCTGAAGTGGCAATAAGACAAGTTTCCTAGTCCGAAACATGCTATTGACGATGTAAGTGTGATATTGCATCTTTCATATATGGATATTGTATAGCAATCCTGGGAATATCTGAATCAATTCCATACCGAATATTGGAAGTACAACTGAATAAGATGATGTGTTTTTTATATAATTCAATGGTCATATGAAAGTATTTGTTTCGAAAGTAAATCTTCTTTCCCGTAATCCAAAAATGTAGTTGTTCCAGATGGTTTTTGTTTCAAGTTTGTGTCTGAAAGTTACTTCTTTGCATGGTCTATACATTCATTCTGAAATCAATTACTTTCTTCCTTTCTTTGAAAGATTTCCACATTTCTATGTATAAAGATGAAGAAGTAGAAAGCCGAAACCGTTCTTTCCCAAGAAATATGGTATTGTAAAAGTTGTTTGCTTTATGACAAGATCAACTTTAATTATTCTGAAAGCGTTTATGGTTTGTGTGTAGCTCACTGGAAAAAATTCCATGAGCTAAGAATTTATGCTTCCAAGCCGAGTTCATTTTGTTATCTCTTCTGAGCAGCATCAAGTGAAAAAATACATTTCCGGTGAAAATCCTATATTATCTGCAAGCTCTGCAGTTCCATATGAAAAAACTGAGTGAGAAGCTATCCAGAATTTTATCCGCTCCAGTATTTGAAAAGCGACAGTGAATAAAATGATGAATGGAAAACTAAAATACATCATTTTTGGAGGTATCTGGTGAAAAATGTGTTTTTTTGAAATGTTTGATTTTGAGGATTTCGGTGCTGAATTTCTCAATTTTATTACATAAATCCCACCATATCTTCTGATCCACCTAGTACAAGCCAATCCAAACTTATATTTTCAAGAAACACTTTTGTAACGAAATTCAATCGAGTTACAACGTATAGGGTGTTTTGGAAATACACACATCGCCCAAATTCTTGGACTCCCCTTGTAAATTGTAAAACAAAATATTTAGCATGACTGGTTTTTTGTACATTTCATCTTAATTTATTTCACCTGTGCTAGGCATGCAAAAATGTTTAAAAAAACAATTTCCTCTAATTTTAAAGTCTATCCAAATCCAAGATAGAGTAAAACAAAACAAAACCGAAGCGTGATGTTCACGTGATCGCCCAGTGTCAGATGGAAAGGGCAGCGTTCATTGGTGAATTCGCCTTCTTGGTACGAGTTCGGTACCAGCACAGGGTTGTAATCAGTCGTTTGCGTGTTTGTGTGGCGTGCGTTATAGTATATTGTTTAAAATTGTTTTCCAAGATGTCCAGTACAGACACTGCTGATGACACTGTGAGCTATCCTCTGAGTCCAGCCAGAAAACGATCCAAAAAAAGATATTTGAGTGTTGAGATGAAAGAAGTGATTTTAAATGTGTTCAAGAAAGAGATGGAAGAAATTGAGACATCGACTGTCGACGAAGTCGTATCGAAAGTTTCCGATAAAATTGGAGTGTGTTACGCTTCGATTTACAATGTTTACGGGAATATAAACAAAATCATACATTTTCTAAACCGAATACAAATCAGAATTGTCAAACAATCCATTATAAAATCCATAGATGATGCTGATAAACATGCAATCAGGAGGAAAGTGCATGAGTACTTTTTCAGAAATGAAATACCCACGATAGACAAAGTACTCACAGAAATAAATGAAGATGTTTTATTGTCAAGTTTTAAGCGGTCAACATTCCATAAAGTATCGAAACATTTGAATTTTGTATGGAAAAAACGAGAGCGCAATAGTTTATTATTGGATAGAGAGGAAATTGTGTTATGGAGGAGAGAGTATTTGACCAAAATTAAATATTATAGGGAACAACAGAGAACAATTTATTATATGGATGAAACCTGGGTTAATGCTGGTCATACTACCCCTAAAGTATGGGTCGATGAAACTGTGACCTCATCTAGGAGGGCCTTTCTAGATGGACTATCCACCGGATTAACAAATCCATCAGGTAAACTTATATTTATATTAAGACCTGCCTCAATCTCAATATATAAAAAGTAACCATCGTATTTGTTTTATTTACTTACATACCTCTTCATAATTTCAGGTAAAGGAAAACGGCTTATTATTTTTGACATCGGCAATGAGAATGGGTTTGTTGCTGAAGGGCTGTGGTGTTTCGAGTCGAAGAAAACTGAAGGTTATCACGAAGAAATGAACGGTGAATCTTTCGAACAGTGGATTTCCAAAGTTCTACCCCATCTAGAGGATAATGCTGTGATTGTAATGGACAATGCACCTTATCATTCACGTGCGTAGGACATGTCAATGTTAACATCCACTCTATCTTGGATTTGAATTTGCTTTAGATACCAATGTTTAAAAAGTGGTTCATATCGATTTAGCGTGTTTAAGTGATTGTTGAGTTATTTTTTGCAATTATATGTGGCAATAGAATTTCAGTGTTCCATAGAACAAGAATAGTTGATGCGTTCTAGGGTAACGAATGCAAGAGAAGATTGGTATCTAGCAGGATATGTACGTCGGAATCGAACCATAACAGTCTCAGCAGTCTCCGAACTCATTTGAGAAGAACTTTTGGTCGATTAATTTCCAGTATCACAATACGGCGGAGACTTGCTAGAGCCAACTTGCAATCCAGGAGGCCATGAAGAGTACACAGGCTACTTCCCAGACACATAGCCGCTCGTCTACAGTGGGCAGAAGGACACAGTGAATGACTTAGCTCAGTGGCGAAATGTCCTTTTTTCGAACGAAACCAGATTTGGTTTAGTAAGTGATAGTCGGCGACACAGAGTTTGGAGAGGGCCAGGGCGAAAAAAAAGGACTATCTTTTGCTAGAGTAGTCGTTCCATACCAAGGAGGAACAGTAATGTTTTGGGGGGGTATAATGCATGTTCGTCGTACGCAGCTTATTCCCATTCCAGATACTATGACAGGAGATAGATATGTTCGAAACAATATTGAACCCATTATTTATCCTCTCCGAAATGAAATTGGAGCCAATTTAATTTTCGTGGATGACAATGCTAAGCCCCATCGCACAAGAAGAGTACAAAATGCACTAGAGATTGAGATTATTCAAAGATTACCGTGACCAGCAAATTAACCACGCATGAATCCCATTGAGCACATGTGGGATTTCGTTAAACGAGCAATCTCAAACAGAATTAATACTCCTAGCACCCTCACGGAACTCACACTCGGGACCCAAGAACAACATTCCAATAGATAACATTAACGCTCTTATTGTTTTCATACACAGGCGAGTTAACACCTTACTACAGAACAGGCGAGGACCCACCGAATATTAATGCATTTTTGATTTCGCTCTAAAATGGTTTTCTTCTACATTTCAGATTCTGGTAATCATTTTATTATGCATTATTTTTCGTTTGTATTTTTTTTCTTGTTCAGTTAAAATTATATTCAGCCAATTTGCGTTGGTTACGTAACCAAATTAAATATACTTTGTAATACACTTCTTGATTTATGATAATAGTGTCTCATTTAGACAAACATAAGGGGGTCCAAGAATTTTGGCGATGTGTGTAACTTCAAAACTTCGGTAATGTCCCAAGTGAGTTGTTCTATCCGACCCTCCACTGCAACACGCAAAAGTTTATTGTGGCTCACACTAGTTCAAACTCAATTAAGTAATTTCCGATTATCCAGTTCATTTTTCCAGGTCAGATGACGAGAGTGGTAGTCCAGGTATTCCGTGTTTGTTTGTCAACACACAAAGCGTTTATGTTGGTAGTTAGTTACCTTTGAGTTTTCTGGAGTAGAATAAATTTCAATTCGAAATGCAATTAATTACTTCCCAAGTTCATTGCTGGTTTCAATGACCATATCGGCGATGGATCTTATACTCGACCAACTGTAAAAGAAATCGTTAAACAATGAAAGTATATCTCAGTTCCCAATGTTATGTTACATAATTTTAGACTTCAAAAGATTTCAAATTCCATGCCGATCATCTGCAACCTCTTCAAATTCCACGGTAGCGTTCCGCACACTTAATCTACTAAAATAGATAATTGATCTAATTGTTCGTCATTCTCGAGCACTTGAAGTTAATTCATTCATTGCAACGAATTTGACTAAGGAAATGTTTAAATGGACCTCATTATTATGTTATCTCGGCAGCCGTAACAATATCTTTATCTAGAGTTAAAGTGAAAGAAATTGGCCTGGAGAAATCGTCAGCCGTTATGAGAAGTTAAATACAGAAATAGATTGTTTTGGTGAAAGGTCATTTGATGGTTTCTTCACTACACTTGAATAGTTTTTTTGCTGTAGTAGAATAACGTGCGTATGTAGTACCACTTGTTCCATGTTACACAAATTTTCGAAAGATTAGTAAGCTGTACTAATATAAATGTGAAAGTTTGTAATGATGGATGTATGTATGTATGTTTGTGGCTCATTCACGCATAAACGACTGAACGGATTTAGATGTAACTTTATATAGCTTATACATCAAAATAACATATAGGCTACAATTTACAAAGGTTTTTGTGTAATTTTGGTCATGATATAACGATAAGTATTAAGTAAGTCGGAAAAATTATTGCTACGTGAGAGCTATCTGGGCGTGCGCTGTCTATACCGTTGGATTTACATGAAGATAATGTATCGTAAGCAAAGCCGTAGCCAGGGGGGGATCAAGAAGGATTGATCCCCCCGAAAGTTCTACAAGCAACGGCCATCCAAAAATTATATCAAATACAACGATGGGCTTGTTTAAACATCACAGGAGGTTGCGTTAATGGCCATGTTACGATTGTGCACGACTGGTGTAAACTTCGAAGTAGGAATGGGTCAATTGAGGCTGAACCTATGGCGAGAAGCTTGTTTAATAAACCCTACAAAATACAAATAAAACAAAACACAGATTCAGATGCTACAAATGCAATACGCATATATACAGACGGCTCAAACACCAAAGAAGGCTCAGGATGTAGGGTGTACTCCAGATCACTAAGCCTAAGGATTAGGTGGAGAATGGAAAATAATACCAGCGTGGTTCAAACAGAACTGGCTGGTATCTCAATCGTCACAAAAGAAATAACCAGGAAAAGATTTTCTGGCAAAAACATAACAATCTGCACTAACAGCAGACAAGCTCTATTAGCCTTGACCAGACAACGTGTTACCTCAGGGCTAGCACTAGAGTGCCACCAAGATTTAGCCAAAGCCTTGGTAGATAATAACATTATCCTGGGGTGGGTTAAAGGGCATGACAGGAGTAAAAGTAATCGCATTGCCGACTCTTTAGCCAAGGAAGCGGCTAGACTAAGAATTTTAGGACTCAGTGACACCGATGATGACTTCGACAATTGCGGAATTAGCCAAACGTTACACCTATGCGCAATCCCTAAAGAGATGGGATGACATCAAAGGATGCAATCTTGCCAGGATCACCCTGGGCGGCCATGGGAAGCTGGCGCCGAAGAAATATCTGGCCATGACCAAGAAAAATTTACGCTCAACAGTAGGATTTTTGACTGGTCACTGTCAGAATATGGAGCCAGTGGACACACCTCTATGCAGGTGTCCTATACGAATGTCCGGCGTTATCGTCAATAAGAGAGTGTGTGTTCGGCGAGTCTTGGCCTACACCTGCCGATATAAAGAGATGTATCCCAGTGATCTGTCCACTTCCCTGGAAAAGACCGGATGGACGATGACTTAGGAGGACCACTTCTCGGGAGGATGTACAATGGGCTGTGGGCCTACACTCACCCTCCCTACTCTATAGATACAGATACTATTGCCTTAAAGAGAATATTGAAAAAAACTTTTCCGGAACACAACGGAAAAACCTTACGGCAATGTGCGTACAAACTTTTAAAGATTTTGCCGACACTTCCTGTTTCCACATGTACCCCTGAAAGTACTTTCTCTTCTCTGAAACGCCTCAAAACTTATTTAATTTAAGAAACTCCACAAGACAGGAACGGCTAAACGGTTTGGCGTTAATGTCAATCCACCGTTGAATTGACATCGACACCGAGGAGATAATTGATTTGTTTGCTGCAAAGAAAACTAGAAAAATAAATTTGATTTTGTAAAAAGATGTTAATATTTCTATAATGGTTTTCTAATAAATATATATGATCATGTAACAACATTTTCTTTCTTTTGTTATTTTTATATTTCATGTTTTTATGTTGTTCTACCAAACCAAATTCCCTAGAGAAAACTGAAAATTCGCTGTCGCTCATTTTATTGAGGAACTCAACAAAAATAATATCAATGGCACCACAATCAACGTATAAAGTATTCAAAATGACCTCTATACAGTTCCATACAGTCTACTTTCGAAAGCATTCCTTATATTATTGAAGATGTCCGGAGTCAGAAATCGGCATTCCCGAACAATTCTTTGCTCCAGGTCTTCTGTTTGACGTATTGATGGCTGACGTTGTGATCTGGATGATTCGTATTATAAATACTTGCAGAAGATTTAGCACATTCATTATTTCGATTATGGGTTGCAACAATTTCTACACAGTGAACAAGGATGACTGAATAATGATTCGTGAAGAAGTGACACTGGCCAACTATCTACTTTTTGTTCTGCGACAACCACATTCAACAAAAACTACCAGTGCAGAATAAACTAACTGCGTCGTCCATTTTAAAACGTTTACTACTAATTAAATAAATTCTACAAATCTAGAAGCCCTGCGACGGAGAATGGGGAATGTTCCTCAATTTGGGTTATTACAGCAAATGCAAGTTTGAACAAAATAAAGTTGAGTTTAATTCATGACTTTTTCAAGTCCACTTCGAAAAGTATTCAAATTGATGTTTCAAATATTGGGCTTTAATTCTCAAAGAGATTTGTTCCTAATTCACATATTGACAACAGCGCCTATATCAAGTTGAAATAATTTATACGTACCTAGATATTCTACTTTAAAAAAGGAAAATTATCTTTATAAATCAATAATTAAAGCAAAATATAAATTATAGTTCAATACTACCTTCACAAGCCACATAAGCAACAGTTGTTTTGTTATTTATTTTTATAGAGGAAGATAGGTTACGTGCACAACATGTCATATATCACAGAATGTCTCGGATCTCGGAACATAACTAAACAGAACAGCACGCCTCTGAAATATGTCATTTTTGTTTGTTTCATACAGGTAACAGATTCATTGTCCTTTATTAGCTATAACCGATGTTGCCAAATTGTGAAATAGAAACGAATTCCTTCAAATGTTGAATGCAATATTTCATTCCTCTTTTTTAAGTATTTCGATATTTTTTTAAAGAAAGAGGTTGAAATGATAAGTTTAAAATGCGTTGTTTCAGAGCTCTTTTGTGAAAACTACTTGATTTTCGTCAGGAGGAACATTCGCCATAGTTCAGGAATACCGATTTCTGACTCCGGACATCATTAATGTAAGGAAAGCTTTCGAAAGTAGACTGTATTATTGTATGGAACTAGATGAAGGTCATTTTGAACACTTTATCCGTTGATTGTGTTGCAGTTGATATTACTTTTGTTGATTTCCTCAATAAAATGAGCGACAGCGAATTTTCTGTTTTTTCGTAAATAAAACTTTCGGCATTCAATTTCTCAATAACGAATGATCTAATCTCGAAAAAAAAATACAGAAGTAATAGAGGGACAAAACACCTTCCAAATGATGTATCACTCGACCCCCTCGCCATTGAAAAAATAGGGGGGGTAGTTGCTGACCGCAGGGGGGTGAAATTTCGGGTATAATTTCTATATCAGAATTAGTCGCTCTAGGAATAAAAATCGACGTGTTCTTTGAAATTTTCGATTACACGTCAGTTTCTGACTTACAGAGGGAGTCAAGTTTTCGTTGGAACGCCCTGTATAAATTCAACCATATTATGAAATATAACTAAATATAAATTTCGCCGAGCCCGCAATTCCATCAAACACAAACATATGGTGCATCAGCAATTACAGCGAAATAAAAAAATTACATCAGACAATTTGTATCCCACTCAATTGTTAATTTCTCAGATTAATGTTCAGGGAAAACAACCACCCACTATTTCCATTATACGTGACGGTTCAAAAAATAAAGTGAATGTTCAAATTTCGTGGGCTACGTGCATTCGATTAGCAATTTTTTTCATTTTTTATATGAATGAACAGATGTTCACAGTTTCAGCTATTTAGCATGTTTAATTTGTTGGTAAGAGACATAAAAGTTGCATAGTTGGTGATTTTCTGCTATCGAAAAAAATGGACAAAAGAATTTGCATCAAATTTTTTTAAAATCAAATTGAGTGCACAAAAACACTTGAAATGTTACCAGTGGCATACGGTGATTGTACTCAGAGTCAGAAAAATATTTAAAAGTGGTACAAGCTTTTCACAGAACGTCGAAAAGATGTGAATGTCGACGCTCGCCATGGACGCCCCAGCACATCAACAACCGATGAAAACGTTGAGAAAATGAAGAGAATTGTTATGGAGAATCGTGGAATCACTATTATTGAAGTTGTTGAGGATGTCGTCATATCGGTTGGCACATCTATGAAATTTCTTCGAAAATTTTGGACATGAAGCGTAAGGCAGCAAATTTCGTTCCAAAGTTGCTGAATTTTTACAAAAAAACCGTCGCATTAGCATCGCTCAGGAACAAACTTGTCGAAGCAGAAAGCGGAATTGTCTGCCCTGACATTATTATATCCGGTTCGGAGACATTTATCTTCTTGGAGAAAACCGATGCCTAGGGTTTTGTGGTATTGAATTGAACCTGGTTGGTTTCATTCCATTTCGAAATCACTCCTAGATCCTCATTAAGATATGCAACCTCCTAATGCCGGTTAGGATGTGTATCCGCAGCTGATGTCCTGGAATCCAAATGGAATGACGAGTCAAGTATGCTGTTGTCAGCTAAGCAATATATTGGATTCTTGTTTTTTTCCAATAAGTGGTTGATATGCAATAAAAAGAGCATTGGAGACAATATGAATCCCTGGGGAACACCAGCGTTTATGGTGAAAGTATTCGAGAGATATCCATCAACGGCCACTTGAAGGAAACATCTCATCGAAGTTTGGCCAGCAAATCTCATGCCACACACAGCCATATTGATGATCGCTCAACATGTTGAAGCCTTCCAAATATTTCAGGATATGGTGGTTTATGACTTTCTCCATGATTTTTGATATCACTGATAGCAAAACGACTTGTCTATAGTTATTTGAAAGATTCTCCTTCCCCTTTTTGGGAATAGGCTGACCTCGAGCAACCTTTTAACAAGAAGGAAAAACCCTTTTCTTGTAAGACAGATTGAAAAGTCTGCAAAATACTGGTTCGAGTTCATTTGCGCACTTCATCAGGGTTGCCTTCAACCTGACTTATAAAAAATGAGTAGTTTCACTTTTTGTAAAGGAACAAAGCAGAGTTCTTAGCCGACCTCTTCTTTGTTGAGGCAGTTTTCCAGTTCTCTTCTCGGTCTCCGTACCAAAAACTTTGGTTTCCCGACAACTGGTTCATATCCTATGGAGTTGATAATCCATATCTGGCACACTCATCAACTGGCTGTCCGCTAGTTTCCTCAGTTCTTCGCGGAATTTCCAAACCTGTCTTCGTCAGTGCCCCAAGTGCAGCCTGAAAGACTGATGTGTACTGACCGAGGGGGTTATTGAAATGTACATTTCTCTCTGCACAGTAAATTCCAGCTCCCGTTTCATGTTCGGTTTTCGACCCTTCGGTATATCAGGTGTTCCTGCCGAGCATGTGCTCAGAATGACTGTTCATTCTTCACTGTGTCGTACAGGTATTTCTCTGTCATGTGGTTCGAGAACATGTTTTCTCCACATATCCAAAAATTCCTGTTCTATCCGATCCCATGTGAGTTTTCCAGTCTGAACTGGTCCACTCTTGCCTCCCCCATGATTACTTAGTGTAAAGAGGGAAGATTCAAAAGTGTCTCCAATGCAGCTGGAGAAGTGGTTTTCGTTGATCCCTTTATTTCCAAACATGCAAGTCTCTGCACCCTTCTTATTTTGTTGATAGCGGTTGTTTGTTTCATCTTCGGCCACCATACCATAGTTGCATATGTTACCATGGGCTTAACCACCATGGTGTGTAACCAATACGTCATGTCTGGTTTAAGCCCCAGTGTCTTTCTGTAGGTGTGTCTGGCTAGCATCAGTGGTCATTTCGCCTTTTTTTTTAACTCTTTCCAGATGTAGGTTCCAGTCCAGATGTTGGTTCCAGATCAGCCTGAGATCTAGCATTACTTTCAGATATTTAATCTTCCGCGACATAATTATCTCTTCACCTCGAAGTTTCAAAGATCCTAAGCCGTCTGTTTTGGATCTCTTGGTGTCGATTTGGTTGGGCTCATCTCCAGCCCTAAATCTACGGTTAAAAAAAATCTGTTTAAAATATGTTTTTCCGTTAATCAGCTGTTTAGGTTATTATATTTAGGGCATGCATAAAATACTTACTTTTTGAGTTATTTGTGAAAAACCGTCTGAAAGCATTGAGTTTATTTGTTGAAAAATTGGTATTTTCACTCTCAAATGAATCAAACAGTGTTGACTTTCATAAAAAAGGAATCCCTGGTACAGGGTCAGCTCTGAAGTGGACTTAGAATCTGAATTGATTTTTTGTGCAAGTATGTACTGTTTGTCAAAACTATACAATATCGTCGTATTTTATCTCCTGAGATTGAAAAAATTGTAGAATGTCTCAAATACGAAACAAATAATTCGGTAACATAAAATGTTCATGCAAACTGGGGAAAAGTTGACTATGTTTCATTTGTTTCAAGGTAATTCTGAAGATGCTTTGTTCTTCTTCAATATGATTACGGTTGTGGCAACTTGTAATACTGTAAACACGTTCGTTCTAAAATGTCAGCGAAAGCATGCAGTAATGGGCATTCGAGTATACGCTCCCATGAATAGGAATCACGTATTCTTTATTTGAAAAAAATATCTGTCAACTTTTCGACCAGCTGAAGAAGAGAAAATACCTTTCTTAAAGCTGATGATTTCATAAATAAATTTTATTATTTGAAGTGATACACATGCGTTTGGAAAATCTAGAGATAGGATTGTGTCAAATAAAAAGAAACCTGGGCTCCTATTCGTTAAAATTATGTCCATTTTTTCGATGATGGAATTTACTATATAAATAAGCTACCCAATAAGTGAATTGTATAACTGTCGAAGTTAGTTTTTGATGTTGTTGGCAGTGGTTTTACAAGTTTTTATGCCCGACGTTTCGTCTACCGTAGTCATATACGAAAAGTCTGAAATCTGCAGACCACTGCCAACAAACCGGAAAAATAGCTTTGACATCGTTATCTCCGGCATCAATTGTTTAAGAAATGTTTAATAATGTACAATATTAAACAATAATAATGGAATCGACAAGTGAGAACAATAGGGCGGCGATTCACTTATATCTTAGTAGAAGTAACAAGAAGGGCTGCAAAGTCAAGAACTATCAAACATATGCGACGAAACAAGTAAGATAGGTCTGGAAAATACTGAAATAAATGTTCGCATTCTCACGAGGAATGGAGCCTATTAGAAATACCTACCTCTACATTAACAAAACTGAAATTCCGGCCTGTAATCACTTTGGAGCTGAAATATCAAGTTCAATATAAAAAACGAAATAAGAGACGTCATTTAATTTACAGGGTGTTCCAATAGGGACTTCTGAACTTTGACAATTCATAACGGCCATCTTGTTGAAGCTTCATCTGCCAAATAAGTCGCCATTTATTCAGTCTGTTTTGCCAAATCACCATGGACGGATGTAACATTCAAATTGGTGTTCTGTTTGGGCAACGTACCGCGCGCTTCGCCCATTTTACGGTCGTCATAAATGTCCTACCGAGAAGCCTATTCGCAATGTGGTAGATAATGATGAGTCCACTGGTTCAGTAAACGATTGACACCCGTACGTCTACGAAAAGGAAGATATGCCGAAAACATCGCTGCTGTCTGTGAGAGTGTGCCGGAGAATCCGAGGCAGTCTAATGCATCCCACAAAAGTCACTGTCTGGTGTGGATTTTGAGCTAGCGGCGTCATCGGACCATATTTATTTGAGAACGATGTTGGACACTAACGACATGTGGTTTCAATAGGACAGCGCTACGTGCCACATAGCTCATGCCGTATTCGATATTCTGCACGAGCGATTTGAGAGCATGATCATCTCCGCACTGCACTTGCATGTGCTCTGCCAATGCGAAGCGATAGCAAGGCTGAGACACGCAAGATCCCTGGAAGAGAAACCAGAGGCTGCCAGCTATATGAAGGGATCAGTGGCAAGGATATGGAGTCTCATCAAATAGATCAAGCTAGACAATGAGCTGTAACAACCAAGGAGCATCACAATAAATCTGAAATGGTCGCAGTGAATCAGGCTTTGGGCTAGCTCCCCGATAATCTAATCTAATGGTCATCTCACATGGAAGTGATGTGAACTGGCCATCGAGATCGTGCGATTTGACCCCGTTAGACTTTTTCTTGTGGGTTTTTCTCGAGTCGCAGGTATATGCGAATGAGCTACAAACCACAGCGGTTTTCAAAGCCGACATAACCCATGCCATCTGTCAAATTCAGCTTGATTCATGCGCCAGAGTCATGGAAAATTGGACGTTGAAATAGGAAGCGTTTAATGAAAAATCCTTTATCAGATAGTTGCTTGGGATTCCTGAAAAAAGAAATGCCTACTCAGTGATGGGTACCAATGACAGGCAGACCTAGAGAGAGAAACCCATAGATGGGAAGGAAACATGTTTTTGGGCCGCACTTACAAGCCCTACTAAAGTATGTGCAATAACCCCAAGGCATTATATAAGAGAAACATGTGCCGTGGCAAAATAGAAGCAAGAAATGCTTTGTTCAGTTCATTACACTACCAAAGTATCAGCTCAGTGATTCGTTCAATAACTTGCATGACATGAAGATATTGATACCTAATTTGAAGTATTGAGAAGAGCTCGTGAAACGTTGGTTTTTTTTCTCAATCCAGCAACGGTGTTATCAACAAACATAATAAATTAAAGTCGTTTACCTATTGAAACAGATCATTAGCAAATAAAAACAAGTAATGGTCCAAGAATAGAACCCTAGGGAACACTCATTCTGCTCCTCGATATTTCGAAATTCAAGAGCATTCATTTAGCCCCAAATTGAATTTGCATTGTATATCAGTACCTATATAATTTCTTGTTACACTCACTTGTTACACTCATTCTGCTCCTCGATATTTCGAAATTCAAGAGCATTCATTTAGCCCCAAATTGAATTTGCATTGTATATCAGTACCTATATAATTTCTTGTTAGAAGTAGTGATACAGCTGTGGATATAGTATTCGCGTTATTCTCGTGGATTCTCAATACCCATTTACGATTTGTTTTTTTTTTTCAGGCGGATGCATCGGTTGACATGGCCGAGCGCCATTTTTATGCTGCGAGCATGGACTATGTGTATCTAATCCAGGAAGTTCACGAGAGAAAGAAATTTGAGTTTGTCGAAACGCTGCTGGCATTTGTTTATGCATGGTTCACATTCTACCATCAGGTAATGGCAGTTTATAAATAGAAATACTGTTCATTGTTTCGATAAATCAGTCCCCTTATTTTACTAACAGCAGTGCAATGGGTTTTAATAATAACAAACGTCGAAGCGACCCACTTTTCAGAATATCAGAAAATATTTTGTAAATAGCATCGAATATTCAACATTTATAATTTGAAAAATTGAACCTACTGTTCAGTAAGGGATACATAATTTTTGAACAGTTTTTCGGGGTCTATAAGTAAAAAAAAAACTAATGGCATTCAAACATTTTGCTTCGTCCTGTAAACTTTTTCTAACAAATATAATGCTTGTCTGGTTTTCGGATGGAGATTGGTTGGCCAGTATACCGTCTACTTATATCTTTGTCACATTTTTTCGGGGACATAAGAACGTCATATTTATTAGTCTTCGAGATTTTAATAGATCCTGCTCAGTTTTTCCAAAAAAAATTGAAAAATCAACCATAATTTTGTTAGTTATTTCCTGAAACAAAATAACGCCGGCCGCCACTGGTTTTCGTCAATCGATTGTGACTTGGTCAAGGTCGGGCTCAACTCGCTGCTTGATCTTTCTAGATGTCGCGTCGCTTCGAGAGACTTCCAGGACTTCACTATCGGCATCCAGTACGATATATAAACACTAACAACAGACAGATCGAGGAAGTCTAGTCAAAAGTGAAGTACGAAGTGATCTAATAAGGCGTAATAAGGCGTACTTGTAGCAATGAAATAATGTTGAGATTGATTGTACAGTGTAGTCAATTATTGTCAGACTCATGACGAAAACATGACAATACTTATTTAGCGTTTGTCCTGTCCCATTTTTTTCAAAGGAAACTTACTTTTTAGGCAATTCTATGTGTGTAAAAGCCAAATGGAATAAATTCATTATTTCGGTTACTGCATATATTAAAAAAAATCCCGTCAAATGTAAATTATAATTTGACATTCTTCAACGTTTTCTGATTGGATATTGTTATCAAACATGTCCATCATTTGCTCACAAAAATGTGTTCTTCTATCAAATTCGTCTTCCATGAGCTCCTGAGTAGATATTATTTTATAGGGATGCATTTTATTTTCTTTTAATATCTGTACTATCGATGTATGGCTAACATTGAATGTAGTGGATGCCTGTCTACTCGATGTATGTGGGTTTTCCTCAAATTCAAGCAATACATCTAATTTGAGTTCATCACTCATTGCATTGGCAGCTGCTTTTTCTTTGTGCCCCATATGATCAAGCACGCGAAATTGTTTCTCTATTTTGCTTATTGTTCCTCTATTTTGCGTATTGTTTGTGAGATCTTGAGATATGGGCGGTAAATCAGGAAATTTTTCATGGAATAGGCGAGCTACTTCCTGTTGTGTTTGGGTTTTATCTCCGTAACCAATCATTTGCAAAACTATTATTTTATCCATTTCCGTTAATCTAACCATTTGTCAGACTTGAAGTTAACAAACTTTGAACTTAAATTAAAATACTGTAACACACAAAACAAGTTGACAAGGCGTTTTAAACTAACGTTGCCACAGAAATTATTTACAGTTTTTTAAAGGATTCCATCTAAAAAGAACATTGCCATGATTTTGGCTTACTTTTTTATTATCAATACCTCAACATGAAATAAGTTTTGAGTATATTGCAATAAGTTTTGAATGTATTTTATGGAATTTCGGTAACCACATGATTTTTATTTTATCTTAATTGTTACAATGAACTTGAAAGCGATAACAGTTTTGAATAGAGAGTGAAAAGTCCTTTCAAACGATATATCACAAACCTATACTTCCCATTTCAAAAATGGGGGTTGTACCTGTCATTCGAAGGGGGTTGAAGGTAGGGGTGGAATTTTTACGTTGAAGAATGTCAAATCATAATTTATATTTGACGCGTTTCGAGATTTTTTTTAAATATGTACCGTAACCGAAATAATGAATTTATTCCATTTGGCTTTTACACACTGTATGAGTATCTTTGTAACAGTAAATATCACACTTCCTTTTGGTTTTTGGTAAGATCGTTCCTTGAGTGAATTTTTATTATTATTTCATTTTGTCTATGTCAATTGATCATTTATTACCTGGGCTGAAAAGTCTGATACCTAACACGATGGCGCTAGTCTTATGGCATTCACTGTTTTTCAGTTAGTAATAACTAACTTTCAGAAGAAAGCTGTTGAACATGATATTCTACTCATAAGTTCATACTTTCGTTATTTTCAAGACAGTGGATCAAAAACAATTTCGTGTTTTAATTTTACGCGACTTCTTGATGGGAAAAAATACCGTCAAAGCGAAGCAATGGCTTGAAAAGTGTTATAAGGACTCCGCTCCATCAGAAACAACAATAAAACTTTGGTTTGCTGACTTCAAACGTTGTGGGAGACACCGGTGATGCAGAACGCAGTGGGCGTCCAAATGAGGTAGGTTGGTCTAAAGTGAGTGGGTCTATTCGACCCTCCACCGCAACCCACAAGGGGTTATTGTGGCTCACACCTATCAACACTCGGCCACTCGGCTTCTTAACGAAGCCGATTTGTTTTTATGGTGTCAGATGGTGAGAGTACGGATCTGCCGAGCTCTAAGAACCTGATTCGGTCCCCAGCGGGGCAGGCACAAAGTATATGCTCTGCTGTTTCATCGTTTTCCAGACAGAGGCGACACACACTGTCTTCCGACAGTCCAAGTATCTGCATGTGATGATTCAAATAACAGTGACCTGTAAGAAGGCCTGTTAGACATCATAGTTCATCCATACTGTAGTCCAACATCTGTTTGGTTTCAAGCTTCGAAGGGTGAATAAACGCCTTGGAGTGAGCCAATCCTGGAAGTTTCGGCCAGAAGTCCGTAAATCTTCTTGCCATCCAGGTGTTCAGTGTTTGTTTGGCAAAGCCCAAAGCGATGCCAATGACAGGTTCTGGTCCGATGAAGCCGCTTACAGCACCCTCCTTTGCAAGTGAGTCAGCAGTTTCATTGCATTTCAGGCCAATATGGCCAGGAATCCAGACCAGAGACAATCTGTTAAGTCTTCCTATCGAGGAGAGTCGTTTTTGGCAGTTTGCTACCAATTTAGACGTTGCTCGGTAGGAGCCAAGAGCTTCCAACGCCGCTTGACTGTCCGAGAATATTTTTTTGACATGTGAGTGAGGTTGGATTCATCGAATCTCTCCGCACACAATTCATTAGCGTAAATTTCCGCTTGAGTCCAGAGTTCCAGAATGCTGTCAATGTCAACCAACAGTATGTTGCACTCTACCAAATGAGGTAGTAACACCAGAAAACACGAAAAAAAATCCACAAAATCGTTTTGAACGATCTAAAAGTGAGTAAGTCAGCTGACATTGTGAAGGTATCGAAAGAATGTGTTGGCTTCATGTTGCATGAGCTGTGAGAAAGCTCTGGTCAAAGTGGGTACTGCTCGAGCTAATTGTTGACCAAAAACAAGAACATCTTGATGATTCTGAGCAGTGTTGACTCATGATTTTTTACTGCAGGTGTTAGTGAATTCCTCAATCTCCATCATAGAAGAGACTCCGGAGACATATATTGCGTATTAGCGAAATCCTTTTACTTTTCACAGTGTTTTGAAATGCGGGACCGTGATGAAATGAACATACTACAAAAGAGTACTTTTGGAGTTTCGTAGATTTATACCTTATTCTTGAGATACTCGTACTTTCGAAAAATCATTTAATTTTTCCAAAAGTGCACCACTAAATTTGGTAACATTTGTGGCTCTTAAGTAGTGGTTTCTTTCTCTATTCCTATTGCATAATCAATTTTCCTGTCAATTCAGATAAGGAATGAGTTTATCCTATGCACAGGTAAGATCGAGATGATTTTCATTTAGTCCGCTTTTATGTGCAGCTCGTAAAATATCGAATTTTATTGCCTTTTAACGCGTGTATGTGTCGTCGGGTTTGTTTACCAGACCAGTAAATGAGGTGATAACAAAAAAATCACACCACAGCTGTGACTATTGATCATGGAGTAACTAGGACACTCTAATAGATACTGAAATACAACAAAGATCAAGATGAGTTTGTCATATGCATATACACAATTTTATAAATAAAGTCTAATTTTAATGCAAACTAAAATAAAATTGGACATTCTACCAATGAAACTGTTCATGTAATTTTTAAAAGGTGGTAAAAGTTTATGGTGTGAGTTTATTGAAGCTTGAATTGACCCAAAAAGCTTGTGTATATAATGTTAGTAAAAATATTTTAGTAGCTGTCAAAACTGAATTTTTCCAATTCTATTGTTTATCTTTTCAAAGTCTTTTGAAAGTGTTCTCTGTATCTGTATCTGAGTAGCCTAAGTGCCCACAGCACTTAGGCTACATGTGATCCATTGTACATCTTCCCGAGGAGTCCAGGTCATCGTCCATCCTGTCCTTTCCAGAAAGGTGAACAGGTCACTGTGAGACATTTCCTTTATATCAGCAGGTGTAGGCCAAGACTCGCCGAACACACACTCTCTTATTGACGATAACTCTGGGACTCGCATAGGACATGCCTGACAGTCTCATCTTCCTGTTCAGACATCCTGCATAGAGGTGTGTCCACTAGCCTCATATTATGGAAGTGTTTCCTTAGTCGACAGTGGCCAGTCAGAAATCCTACTATTAATCGTAGATTTTTTCTAGTCATTGCCAGATATTTCTTCGGCGCCAGCCTCCCAGGGTCGCCCAAGGTGATCCTGACAAGATTACATCTTTTGGTTGCTGCTGGAGGCGGAGAAGATAATCTAGTCCAGCTCCTCCAGCAGTAGTTTTTTGATGAGACTGCCCCGTTCTACGGTAACCTTACCGTACGGGTTAGTCTCATTTATGATGGCAACCTTGAGGTGTCTCAAGGCGGCCCCTACGAAGGTTTTGGAAAGTGCAGAGACATTACTGTCACTGGAAGTGCCCTTCCTGTTGGAGGTGAAGTGGAAGAGGAGGAAGGTGCACTTATAGTTGCTGCAATTTCTGGCTCTTTCGCTCTCTTTATACTTTTGGCCTCGGCGCCGCAAATGCGCTTACGCCTTGGCCTTTGTGCTGCGTCACGAGGTGATCTGCTATGTCCAGCCTCATTCTGAGCGGAAGATTGAGGTAGAGATTTCTGTTCATCCCCAGCCACCGCCATAGATTGTCGAGTCTCAGAATTGGTTGTTTTTTTCATTGTATCCAGGTGTGTTCCGACGAGTAGCAAGGATAGAGTTGGTCACCTCTGGCAGAGCCCCGCATTACCATAGGAAGGCTGATTACAATGAGGTTTCGCTCGGTTCCCCAAGGGGATCGTTCGTAACCGCATATCACCCTGCGGCCATTCTGCTGTCGGCACGATTCCTTATACCTTAGCTTGGGTAGGCTGGTCCACGGTGGCATGTTTTGCAAAGGCTTTTGGGGAGTTTTAGTTCCCCTCACCCTACTTGGCTTCCCGGACAGGGCCCCCAGTCCCTTGACCGTTTCCCTATCCGCCACCTGGTGAGGAGACAAAAACCGAATCTCTGAGGAGGCTCAAGGACATACTAAAAAGTGCATATCAGAATTGATTTGAGGATAGGAAAACCGCTGGCACAAGTTTAATTATATATGAGGGGGACTACTTTGAAGGGGACAACATAGAAACTGATGAACAAATAAATATTCTTCGAGAAAAATGAAAATTCACTTTATTTTTTCTACAGACTTCGTAATAAACTCTTCAATAAACTAGTTCAACCAATATATTTGAATATACCGCCTGAAGAAGTTATTGTATAGTGAAACAGGTGTTGTAGTTTCATAAACTGTACCATTGACTCACCTGAAATTATCGAATTGATTATATTATCAATGGTAGAAGTATTTTGGTGTTATCAATATAACTAAGGCCGAAATGAGTCATTTAATGGAGTGATGAAATTAGCAATTACTCATTCTGAGCTGGAACTGTTTGATTCATATGTGTGTTAACTATGCTTGAATATACTCGGTTGTATTTAAATATTTGTTAAATTGGGCTGTCCGTTAAGTATATAAATAAATGTATTCGCATTTTCAGGGATACGAATTGAAGAAAGAATGTGATCCATATTGGAAAGAATTGCAAACGAAAATCCAAAAAACCCGAAACAATTTTGATGATTTCAGTCAAAAACTGAAGAAACGAATGTCTGAAGTACAGAAACAGGATGAGCCAGTGAGAAATGCTAAAGGTTGCCGAGAAGGATATTTGTTTCTGTTAGAAAAAAGTAAGTATGTTAGTTCTAATGCATTGTTCAAACAGAATACATCCATTGGCGAATAAAATATTCAATGTAATCAAACAAGATCTTGATTCATCACGAAAATATGTGTAGATTGCAATTATTCATTATCATCAGCAGATCACACAGTGAATGTAACCCATTGTATTATGATAACAAGGCTGAAATTAATGTTGATGCCTGGGAGAGTTATGAGGAACAATAAATTAATTTCTAGAGGTTTGCACAAAAGTTTGTAACTGGGCAGCAATTGAGCTTGAAAATTAATCAAAATTTTGATTGCGGTGAAAAACTGTAAAGGGGTTTTCAGAAGCTAATTTTGTAGAAAAATGTTCTTAAAAATGTTGGAAATGCATTTTCTTTAGAATACATGTTGTTTAACTTTTCTTTAAAATTGCTTGTTTGTATTAATATTGTGAATATCTCTTTGACAATTGTATTTTCAGTGATGAGAAGGGATTTAGCGTTAATTAGATAAAATTATCTGGACTCTGGACCCAGTTTAGCCAACATTAATGACCAAAAATGTACTCCCCTAACGTTTCATGCAACATTTAATTTTGTATCCATCCAAAATCCCAGAAAAAAATGGATCTGCAAAGCAGATAAAACTTCTAGTGAGCTATGCACCAAAAAAGCAGCACTTAGTTGTTAGCGATGTTTGCAATTTGTCAAGTTACATGAATTGTTGTGACAACGAATATTTATAACATCAGTACAACAAAGGTCAATACCCTGTATCTTGGGAACATTCCATAACCTTTTTTTTATTATCTCCGGAATACGTTCTTAAATTTTTTCATTGCAATTGGGAAACAACTTTTTTTAAAGCAGAGATTGGCAAATGTTTATCAAAAAAACTATATTTTCATCTCGATGATGTGGTCTTACATTCAAACTCGTGTAGATAAACAAAGTCGGTCCCAGGACTTTTTCAGAAATTTTTATTAACTTTCGATATTCCATCCGATCAATCAAAACTCCTAACAAAACCAACTACAGCAACCAAGTGAACCTCATCAACGAGGGCTTAGTGAAGAAATCAGAATAGGGATTCATTGATCTTCTAGAGATAGAGAGATAGAGATAGAGATAAATGCTAGTCTGGAAATGTCTTTTTTTGCTATTGGATATGAGCAAAAGTCAAACAGTGAAATAATTTTTTTGTTTCTTCAACTTTTTTTCAATAGAAAATGGTTTTTCAGAGTTAAACATATCGTTTCCGCTTTTGAGGACTATAATACTGAAAAAGCTCGACTAAATGCAGTTATAATGAATGTTTCTAGACTGGCTGCTCGTTTCGAAGCCCTTCTTGATAAAGAGGTTATTAGAATTTTGGTAAGCTTCATATTAGGTTCAAGAGTTTGTGATCCCCACACTTGTGTTTGATAGGTCAAAATTGACGAAAAGGCTGTTCATACTTTGAGTTGTAAAAGAATTGCTTAAATATACTAAACACCATCAAGTGTGCTTTGATTTTTGCTAGAATTACTACTATAATTCAACCTCAAGGGATGAAGATAATTTTTCAAGAGTGCAGTAGTTGCTGTTTGGCATTTCACATGTACAAACACACTTTAGCAGCATCTCATTTGCAAGCCAGCTGATTGCTCTGCTACAGCTAAACCCATAGTCAAAAACTTCTTTTCTCTTACAGAAAATTAGCATTGCTATAAAATGCGGTACTACTGCTTTGCTTCCAGTATCCCTCAAATCTTCAAATTCTCTTTAGAATTATTTTTCTGTCTTTCTATGAGCATAAGTAAAACTTTTTTCGTTTAGGTTCAAAAAATTAGTAAGAAAGATGCTTGGCTAACTGTTGCACCGGTTTTGGGTGTGGGTATTTGACCACGCCAGATTAGCTTTATACCGTTTTATAACGGTGTGTAAAAAATTTGTAGTGCTGGGAGGCATATCAGAAATACTCCCAGAGATATTTTCTATGACTTCCATTTTGTCTTTCTCATTTTTTAGTTGTAAGTCGTTCTGTAATGCTCCCAGTTACCTGAATCTTTCGAGAGGCATTAAAATACCCTTGTCGAGTGAAGTATCACCCGTGGAGGTAAGAGTCCTCCTAAATGATGGATTCATCCTATGGTATGTGTATTCATGATGAAAGGATGTATGACTTTGAGCCTACTCAGTGTCACTAGAAAAACCTTCAAAATACCAGATGGACTGTCATCTTAGAGAGCTTTGTCGTGGTAATGTGGGGCTCTGCCGTTATGGACCTCCTCTTTCTAGCTACTTGGTGGATCCTTTATGAACAATGGAGTAATCGAAGAATTCGACTATGGATCTACGAAGGAGGTGGAGTCCAGTAAACGATGTGAACTGTTCTCCTTGTTCATAAGTTCTCTAAGTCCTGATCCTGTTAACAACCTAAGAGACTACGTGTTGCAGCTAGGAAGCAACCTATCTCTTCCTTAAGAGCAGAAAAGCTCATTAATCTGCCTTGCGCCAAATTTTTGAACAGAAGTAGCAGAATCTGCAAACCCCTTGAGCAGGTCAGCAAATGTTTAGGCTCAAACGACGATCCACCCAAACCAAACGTTAAAAAGCCCTGCAAGGCTAAATTTAATATGTCATACGTCATACATGATGGGAAGGTCGCTGAGGTTGTCAAGGTGAGAATCTTGCGTCTTAAACATCCGGCCCTTCTATGCCTGTTGCACCATGGATCCGATCAGGTTTTCAGCATTTGGTAGAGTTCTGCTCTTGCCCGCTGACCTGAAAGGTAACTCACTAAAGTAATGACTTCGTGGGGAGACTGGATTCATTTGGTCAATAGTTGTGAACCACAAAAAATCCCTTCTCGGGTTTACTCACCGTACCTGACTCTAGCTCGGCTGATTAATCGTCGAACTTCATCTTTTTTAGTTCCCAGTTGGGAGTTTTGGAGATTTGTAATCTCGCTCGTCTTCTTTCTCTATCCCATCACAATTGTGTAATATAGCGGATTCGTGCTCAAAGCGAGCTTAAAAGGAATTTTTACATCCACTTCTGTGGGTTTTAAATCACAACTCTCTGAAAATTATTTTATATAATAACAGAATAACTTGATTAGGGAAGACTCCCATGTCAATTTGGTGGGTAGGTTTTTTCTCAGGGTTTTCCTTTCACCTAAAAAGGGAATGCGCTATCTGAAGATCGACTCGTAATTTTTTTTTCTAGTTTACAAGTTGTATATTATTTTCAGAGATTTTATGTTCTGTTGTGTTATTATAATATATTAATAAGGTTTAAATTGAATGGGTTATATTAATGAGGTATAATTCATAGATATTTTTGTTTATTTTAACTATTTAATAATTCGTAAAAGTTCAAAAATTGCATTTGAAACAAGATGACTTAATAAGCTCGGAAGAGTCTTTATTTTATGTGCTTGAATATATAATTATTACAAAATTTGAAATAAAATTCGAAAATCGTATAGAAATATTTTGTAATTACTGAATTGTCCTGATTTGTTTGACATTGATTCATAATTCTGCCAGATACTTGTTTCTCTGTAATGTTTCAATTTGTTCTGAAGAAAATGTTTTTGCTGAGAATCAAATCATGATTCCAAAACCATACTGTACCAGTCCGGCACTACTCTCCTTTAATCGCTTTTCACCAACCAATTTGGGATCATCCAAAGTTGAAGTATAAACATTTTTAACTCAAAATTCGAATTAATCCCTAACGTAGCGAACTTTCACTTCTGGTCATACATTAATGGTTTCATGCTAGTTTAAATAAAGTAGTTCATGTAAAATAAAACAATGGACTGCTTCATCTTATCCGATTTCGGAGACC
Organism: Leptinotarsa decemlineata; assembly: GCF_000500325.1. NCBI lineage: Eukaryota > Metazoa > Arthropoda > Insecta > Coleoptera > Chrysomelidae > Leptinotarsa > Leptinotarsa decemlineata. The sequence continues at coordinate 235,563 of NW_019289618.1, read as the reverse complement.
AGAAAAGTCTAGTGTCGCTTGAAGATATAACTCGGAATAAATGAATATTATCTAAATTATTGAAACCGGTACATGACACAACTTTTGGATGTTTTTGGAAGTCTGAAAGTGGCAAAGAATGGCAACGAGAACAAAGAACGATGATAAAGGTCCCATTGAATACAGACCATCATTTACTTTTATATGAACTCCTCTGTTAAAATTTTCTGGAAATTTCACGAGAAATCATAGTTTAATTTAAAGTTTACCCTGTTAGATATAAATAGGCGAAGTTAGATTTGCTGATGACGCAATTCGGTTGGTGATTAGGTATCGAGAAAAGTTTGTAGTTCTGGTCTGTGGGAGCAGTATTTGTTTTGTATTCATTCTATGCCGATGGTTTTAGTTCCATCTTTCAGTGCTTACCATGGTATTGAGTACAATTCGATTTTTCAGAGGCGTTTGGCACTACTTGGTCAAAACATTACTGCAATTATGACAAGAATAAGAAAATTTTCAGTATGGTTCCTTATAACCAACTCACAACAAAAACAGTAAGTCGGATCTCTACTTGCAAGCCGTATATAGTTCTAATTTTTTTTCGATTTCAGCTTCAATCCCCTGAGAATTTGCTTCTCTCATCCTGTGTTAGGCGAATGTCTGATTCTATCGAAAAAAGATTTTGTTTCGATATACAATCAGAGGATAGACCAGGTGTTGTACTTACCTTTCAGGCACTTTCAGAACAAGATAGGAAAGCTTGGATGGATATTATGGATGGAAAGGAACCTGTAAGAATATCTCTATCATTATTTACATTCTCTTGTATCTTTTTAATTTAAACAGATTCTCGATTCCACCATAAATGAACTTTTCATTGTTTCAACTAGATGGTAATATTTATGAGGCAGGTCAGAAATACCGCTTATACGCTACAAATAATAATAATTCATTCGTGCATTGCGTTCAGATATTATTTGCAGTGAAGTGTCTTTAACTGCTTGAATGACTGTCTCATGTGTCCATAAAGTAATTTCATCTGAACAAGCTCTACTCACCTATTTAACCTCCACAAACAAGTCCTGTGGAGTCCTCTCCACAAACAAGTCCTGTGGAGGATGGACACGTCCCCTGTTTAAACTCAATAAGAAGGTTGTTGTTCTTCAATATATTCATTTTTGAAATAACTTTTTAGAAATCATGATTCAGTTTCAATTTAATGAAATAAATGAAAACACTTTTGTCTTATTTCCACTAGTTATTTCATTTTCACGACCGGTTTCGGATTTTATTCCATTATCAAGTGTAAAAACTAACTAATACATTTGAAGTCTAACAACGTGGTTATATAATGAGGATTTCGAGAATATGTTTACTTATCTTGTGTTTTGATTCTTGCAGATGTTCATACATTCCACAGTGCATTGTCCGATGTGTTTAATAAGTCGTTTCCAGAACAAATAATTAAAAATAAATGTAAAAAGCCATGGGTAACAAAAGGACTGAAAACATCCTCTAAAAACCTGCGCTAACTGCATTATATCAGAAAATTCACAAACGAAACATTTTTTTGAAACTATTTCAATAATTACAAAAAAGTCTATCGATCCACTATCAGTCTAGCTAAGAGGATATATTACAGCAAAAGAATGGGGGAATCGAAGAATAAAATTAAAGAAGCTTGGTCAATTATTAGTGACATAAGAGGTAAAACAAAAAAGAAAAACTCTGAACTCTCACTTAATCTTAATATAATAAATGAGTTCTACTGTTCTATTGCTAAACAGTTGAGTAACACAATTCATGCTCCATATGATCCATTGATCAACTTAGAAAATATAAAAATTCGTGACAGTCTTATTTTATGACACTGACAATGAATTGTTCAAAAGACTTCATGACATTAAAAACAAAAACTGCCGGATATGATAATATTTCCGTTAAGATTCATTCGAATTTACCACTAAATGCTTTAGAAACTTTGGTTGCCCTTATTAATGCCTCATTCAGAACTGGCTCATTTCCTTCTTCCCTGAAGATTTCCGTTGTCATTCCACTACATAAAGGTGGTGATTTAGATAATCCCTCCAATCTGCGTCCTATTTCCTTAATATCGACTTTAGCAAAAATTATTGAGAAATTACTCAAAGTACATTTAGATGAATTCTTAAAACTTAAAAAATAACTCAAAACTATTATAAGCAAAAACCAGTTTGTGTTTCAGGCGGAAAAAGATACAAATAATGCTATCTTCTCTTTTTTATATGAAATTTACTCTGAATTGAATGCTGGTGAAGTAGCCGCCGCAGTTTTTTGCGATATTTCAAAGGCGTTTGAGTGCGTCAATCATAAAATTTTACCAAAAAAACTTTATAAATATGGATGTAGAGGTGTAATGAATACTTGGTTCGAATCGTACCTTTCAGGTCGGAGTTAAATGGTGAGGACAACGGAACTCTCGGAGAACAGGGCCATTGAATCTGGTGTACCACAGGGTTATGTGTTACGCCCTATTCTATTTCTGCTATATATGAATATTAGTTAGATTTTATATTTTATAATGGGGTAAAACCTAAAACCGGTCGTAAAAATAAAATAACTAGTATAAATTAGACAAAAGTATTTTTATTCATTCCATTGAAGTGATCATGAATTTCCACAACATAAACAAGTCATCAATTACATAAATGATTCAGTTTAATATACTCTTTGCTTCGCTCTGTATTTATTATATCTTTAAAGTAGGGTAGCTATATGGACAGATGGCAAGTTGTTATAATTGGGAATTTCCAATGTAGCTATATTATATTCAAAGTTGCAAGTGGTTTATCTATTCCTTCGGCTCACAATCTGCACACTTGTTACATCATCTCCCTCCTATCTTACAGTATAAATTATAATTTTAACTTATTTATCCCCTTTTCCAGACCTACACGACACCAAGTAATAATGTAAGCAAGATTCCAAATTCGGAGGAAAGGGTCCTCGATGAAACAGGAATTCAGTTTGTAAAAAAGTGTATAGAAGTTCTTGAAAGTAGAGGTTTGGAAGAGCAAGGCATATACAGGTAATAGTCGTTGGTATCAAGAAAAGTGAATTAAAATTTAGAACTGAATGTTTCACTTTCATAGAAAAATTGAAATATGTGGTAACTTTTGAAGGGACTAGATTACGGACGCCCGACGACTCGTGTACTTCATTGGTCTGACCCTGCTTCAATTATTGGGAGAATCTTTGTGTTGAGAAATGCCAGTATCTATGTCTTGGACACATTTACGAACAGGGCACATTTGTGAAAACGGTCAGAGTATTCAATTGTTAATATGCTTCTCGGGTTTCGACGGTTTGAAAATATCTTACGAACGAGAACCCTCAGAAGTCGAAACTTGTGCAATCTCAAGATTAACGAGATCTTACCGTTGAACGTGTTCGACAATAGGCAGTGCCTAACCGTTTCATCTGACGCCCTCTTACGGACGAAAACCCTCAAAAGTCGAAACTTGTGCAATTTCAGAACTATCGAAGTCTCCACGTTTAACGTGCGATTCATAGCACGAGTTGGACGATAGGCAGTGAAAATCGATCGTCTGGTCTCTCGGATCGAACCACCGTTTCACCTGACGGTCGATTGAATGATTGAAACAAACCACTTATGCCAACCCAACCCAAAATTGTTAAAGAAATATGAGACAACTGTATAACCTGGTCAAGACTTATTTTCGAAGTATTAGATTAGGTTAGGTTAGGTCCAAGGGAGTGGGTCTATTCGACCCTCCTTCGCAACCCGCAAGAGTTTATTGTGGCTCACACTTATTCACACTCGACCAAATAAATCCATTATTAACGAAGCTGATCTCTGAAGTATAGTGTGTTCAATGAGTTTTACGCTGTTAAAGAGAAACTTCAAAAATATATCCCTCGTAGACTAAACATTGTTTTGTACAGTATTTGTATCTACAGTGGAACAAATATGTTTCAGGGTGGTTGGCGTCAGTTCAAAAGTAAACAAGTTATTAACTATGGGGTTGGACCGCAGGAAAAGTGAAAAACTTGCCTTTGACGATCCATTCGAATGGGAAACTAAGACCATTACGAGTGCTTTGAAAACGTATCTGAGAAATTTGCCTGAGCCCCTGATGACGTACCGATATCATAATGGATTCATTGCAGCAGTCAGTAAGTGAAATTAGGAAAATGTGTGTTTGGTATATTTTTTCACTACTTCATTTTTTTTTCAGAAAGTGAATCGAAACAGACCAGAATAAATGACGTTCACACGTTGCTTTATAGGTTACCAAAAACTAATTTTGAGGTGTTGAAAATTTTAATGAAGCATTTGACGAAGTAAGTTGTTACCTTCTCAAATTTACTCTATAAAGTATACAAATATAACTGTTGTGCATACAGAATATTAAAATATTTATAGTTTCATTGAAAAAGTAGGAGTCCCAGCATCAACCCTTGTGGAACTCCGAGGTTTAACTATGGTCATTCAGGTTTTTTTTATGGGGTATATATTGATGTCTGTGTTTCAGGGATTTTTCAATGAAAGTGAGGTGATAAGTCATTTTCATGCATGGGTTTTATTGAATGTATTTGCTCAACTAAAATTACTGATTAAAAATACTGACACTATTGAGAACTTTCATGATACTGAATTCTTATAAAGTTTGTAACAAATATACGACGTAACAAATGAGGTTGTTAACACCAAACCTCTTCTTTAAGACACTGTGTTAACACGGTCGATGTTACTAATAACCAAAGTACTTCCCGAAATTATTATTTTTATTAAACTGATATATCCAATGCCATCTACTGATTTCACCAACTTAATATTTGTAACTGTGCCTCTCTCATACATATAGTTTTCTGCTCAGCCTCTCAAAATTAAATAGAAAGTGTCTGATATCTAAAGGTGATGTTTCTCATCTTTTGGAAAGCCATATAAATTTAACATCAGGACATGCATTTCTTGTTTACTTTTCTAACACTGCCTAAAAGAACTGGGAAACGGTTCCTTGTAAAAACATTATTTTTACAATTTCATAAGCAATTATGATGTAACAATATAAGAACGTAGGCTTTCACGGCCAGAGTCACGATTGAAGAGAACAAAATCAGGGCTAGTAGGCCTTGGTCTAATGGAACCAATGCACATGCCACTGATTTCTCCCGCAGTGGCATGTGCATTGCCTGCGAGGAGGATGGTTAATAAAAATAGTTTTAGAAATGAAAGCAAGTCGTGTAACTAAATAGTTGGCAAAATTATGAAAAATGAAAAGTTACTGACAAACAACAAATTTTCATTTCTGGAAATAAATATACATTGACTACAATTCCTCAATATTATTTCAGTGTTGTTGCTAAAAGCGACAAGAATCTTATGACTGTAAGCAATTTGGGAGTTTGTTTCGGCCCTACATTACTCCGCCCAGAAGAAGAAACAGTGGCCTCGATAATGGACCTAAAGTTTTACAATATAGTAGTTGAAATTCTCATCGATAATTATCAAAGGATATTTTTCAATGAGCCCCAGTCGGTGTCGCCGAATTCTGTCCATTCGTCAAACATGAACGGACCTACCACTACTACGAGTCCGAGTATTTACGGATCGCCTAACAATCATCTACCCACTTTCAATGCATTTCATGTTGGAAAGGGAGGACAGGCATTATCTTCCAGTTACAGAGGGTATACGCAACCGTATACTTGTGTAAGTACTTGTTTCCTAAATAAATAGTTTATTCATGAATCGGGTAATACATTTTTCAGATTGTATAAATTCCTACAGGTTTTATATTATAGTATTAATTTGTATTGTCGTCATTCTACTTTATTTCAAATGTCTACATTAAAGTCTGTGTATTTTTCAACATTTTCTATTTTATAACAGATCTTCACTTTTTATCCCTAGTACAAAGCTGACTCAATCTGAATTTTTGATAATTTAAAGGATTCTGGAAATACTGAAACTTTAGACAAAGATTTGAAAGATCAACCTTGAATACACATCATCATGTTCTTGAAATTCTTTTGGAATACTCTAAAAATACATTCTTGGAAAGAATCTCTACTTTTTGTGAAATAAAGTTATCTGGGATATCGAGGAAAACCCAATATCACTGAAAATAGCCATTCCAGCAAAAAGTGAAGCAAAAGTACACTTACAAATCAAACAGTTTTTGTAAATTGAAAAGATGGAATATATTGCATTGTGAAGTATTAGAAAAACTGAAAACTATTTCTTATCATTTGCTAAAACAAAATTATAGCCCAGCATCAAACTGAATATATGAATGTTGAAAAAATTGATGGGGAATATTTCTAGATTCAAGTTTCATTATTGTACCATAATATAGGACGACTACTGTACTGTTTATTGTTTGTATTGTAGGCGTATTTTCCTTTATTTTCCATTTGCACTCCTAGGGAATAGAACACTGAATCTACAATGTAGACAATAAACTCCTGAATTTTTTCAAGCAGATCGAACAAAAAAAGTCTGTTTCATTACAGACGGTTACTTCTTACATAGAACCACCAATATCCTCAAGTATGTACAGTGTCCACGAGCCGACAAATGGGGTATATGGGATGTCCAGGAGCGAACTAGTTTCAAACAGGCAGCAACCCACCCAGCAGAGGTTCAAACCGTTGGTTCCTTCAATAACATCCCAATCTGAAACTAATCTTCCTGCACTGCAGAACTACAGTCCTACAAGTTTTCGTAACCCTTATGGTCGACTTGGTAAGCTTTCATAGTAAGAAATTTCAGTATGGTATTTTGAGTTGAACAATTTTCAGATCCGAACAGTGCCAGTAGTTCAAATGAATCATTGTCGTCCACTTCCAGGGATGGCAATAAAATTGTTGAAGTAACACCAAAGAAAAGCGAGAGGTCTTCCTTTTATTTAAGTTATCCGAAAGGTTATAAGTCGCCAGGTTATGTGTAAGTTACTGTTCCATTAATAATATAAACAGTGATGAAAAGTTTTATATTCTCAAATTTTGGAAATGTATTAAATAATGTAAATTTGAGGCGAACTATCTCAGATCTCAGAAATGGTTGAAGTTGGAGGATTGATTCAGTAGTGGCAAAATTTGATTTCAAAATAAAACTTTTTAGTTTTCAACTTATTCAATAAGATAAAGAAGACAGGTAATTTCCAATTGAAAAACTCGGTGAATTATTTCGATAAAAATAAAAACAACAATAAAAATTAATTGGCGCTCCGGGACGACTTCATAGTGGCGCATTTGCTTTTTCAGCTGCAGGAAAACCCGGAAAAACCTGCAGCATCACAACGTCTGAAGATCTTGATCTGCCAATGTGCTCTCTCTCGTAAAACAAAATGTAGGGTGTCTCGAGAGGCTCCAATAGATTCAATACATCGCCAGAGCACTTCGTGACATGACAATTTAAAAACCATTTGATTGACCTTTGTCTACAAATCCATCGATTTGGATCATGTTAACTAAATCATTCTTTGACTTGTTCCATCTTGTTGCAAATGCGGTACTGAACTGTAAGAAAGGGGGAAGTGAGTAGAAAGAGTGTAATGAATAGACCCAAAACTTCTTACATATCTGAAATGTGAAACATTACATAATTTGTTCAATGTCTGTAAGATGTAAAATTACCCAGCATACTGTACAAAAAATGTTAGGGGCTTGATCAGTTTCAAAAAAGCTCTGAAAGAACTTGATAGATACTATTAAAGTCCAAAAGAGTTATTTGATGATAGTTTGAGATGTGTTCTGTTTTCCTCTCATTATTTGTAGTCATAAGGATTATGTTCATATCACAAATTTAATAATGAGGTATTTTACATTATTCCGAGATATATTTTTTAATTATTTTTTATTTTACCATTTAACTTTTCATCATACATTCATAAGATTGTGTCATAATTAATTTGGGAGTAAAATAAACCAAAATATGTATTTTCCAGTATTTCTGCATTGACAATACATCGTAGCCTTCATATTAAAAACAAGATACTAGATATACGTTTGCTTAAATTTTCTGTATGCATATACCAATTAAGGGAGTCATCGATTGTAATACCAAGAAGTTTGCAATGTTCACCTGTTGTATAGTTTTTATTACTTGAAATAATTTATTTTCGAATATGAATATATAAATCCTTTATTTAGCAATGAAACTGCTAATACAATACATCTTTAATCAAATACGACACCACAATGTCTTAGTCAACTAAACTCAGGAATAAAAATTTCAAAGTATGAGTACTACAATAAATATACAACATCTACTTAAAATATCACAGTTGTTAGTCAATATAAAACACAAACAAAATACAAATATAGAATACAAAAAAAAAGTCAGTCAAAATTTATATTATATAAAGACTAGTTCATTCACCCAATAGATGACTCTTCAACTTTCAAACTATTAAAAGCTAACATTCCTGCATGGTAAATGGATTTCTCAGTTCACTTTTTATTTTTAACTCCTACATATATGTTATTACGCGTTCTTGTATTATAGTGATGATGATTCTCATTGTATTCAATATGCCTACTCAGGTATGTGGGTGATAGGTGATTATTCATTTTATATATCATTATCATTGTATAGTAATATATGAGATCTGTCACAGCCATCCATTGCAATTCCTTCAGCATTGCTTTGTTTGGTGTCTCTCTTGGTTTTCTTAATATGATCCTCATGGCTCGGTTTTGCTGTTTTTGTAATCTATCCATTTCATTTTTATTGGCAGTATATATTATCGATGCACAAAATGTAAAATGTGGTAATATAAGTTTGTTATATATTATAATTTTTGTAGATTTTGTAAGTGTTGACGAAATCCTTCCTAGAAAGCTAACATTTCTTGAGATAGTTTTTATTACCTCTTGTACGTGTTCTTTGAATGTCGAGCCTCTATCAATTAAGACTCCAAGATATTTCGTCGCACTAACGGTTTCTATTTCTATATTATCAATATGGATATTTAAATGTCTATATATGATAAACAATAACGGTCCAAGTACCGAGACTTGGGGAACTCCATATTTGGTGCTTCAAATTTCAGAAATATTTGTACGTATTTTTACTAGTACACCTCTGATGAAATAAAATTTCTCATTTATATGGACACCCCAAGCTCACTAAATACGTTAGAAAACTCATATAATAAAGATCCATGCATTGGATAAATAGGAATGGAAAACACATTGGATTTGCATAGACTCCCAGTCACCAAGAAATCTCGGGTAATGAACTAGCAGATCATGCAGCCAAAAGTGCTACTGAAACATCTGAAACCCATGATATTTGTAATATTCCTTTTTCGACGGGAAGACGATGAAATTCTTCATACAACAAGTTATGAGTTTATGGCAAATTTAATGGGAGACTACAGATACGAAATTGGAATAAATGAAGTCAAAAACACGAAGAGAAAAAACTGTAATCACAGGCTTGAGAATAGATCATACCAACCTAACAAACATCTTCATGGTTTCAGGAGAAAGACAACGATTAAAACAACGATTAAAAATACCAAATTCTAAAATGTCTAAAAGATCATCGTGAACATTGAGACAAAATTGTAAAATTTATGAATGCCATAAGGCTGTACTTCAAATATTGATAAAGGAATCGAATCATTAAAAACAAACTAATAGTACAAGGCCAATAACCTCGTAGTCGACGCCTTGAAACCACGAAAAAATATGCCATAAGAAACTTACTTTCCAAAAAAACACTCAAATTACCCAATCGAAAGTCCGTTTGAAATCCTAGTAGATACCTATCAAACTTTTTTGCATTTAGTTCATTAAGAATGCTGAGATTGGAGTCGGTGGTTGCTGTAGCTTTAAATTTCAACCTTTTGAATCTATAGTGATCCGTTCTAGAATCAAGTTCAAATCTTGCAATTTTGTTCCTTGCCATTTCAGAGATCTTGACGTCATAGCAGCCTATATAAGTTTTTCTTTTATTACATTCACTTTATTCCTATTCAATGTTCAATTTGGAAAAAAAAATTAGTTGAAAATATCAATCGTTCCATCACTGAGAATTAGGGTGAGTCTACACTATTAACCGCACTTATCCCTTATTAACCCGATGATTGTTTCTTGCATGCTAGTTGGCGTATCTTTCTCTAGTCTTCTAACTTTACTTTGATCTGTCAGGACGCTGCATTCTCCTTCTTTAATTACTAACACTTCTTCTGGGAGGGCTAGTCCGACATTTAGTAGAGTCAGGTAAGATGTAACTTTTCAGCCATTACACAATTAACACAGAAAGCTTGCACTGCATGGATATTTTGAGATCATCAGCAAAATCTGAATTGAATTTATTTTATAGGAGAGTGAGGACTTTGTATGCCTGCTTGGGAGAACACGATGGTGAACTGTCATTTGAACCAAATCAAATAATCACAAATGGTAAGTATCAGTTTCATGATTGTTTTAATTATTATTAACTATCAACTTCGATCTGCAAACGTTATTGATGAAGGCAGTCTTGAAAAATTTCAACTTTTTTATATCAATTGAAGAGCAATCCCAAAAATTAAACTTAAATATTGGAAAAACATAAGCATACTTGGAGTTGAATGGTGGGACGGTCGCCGGTTGGGTTGACTTGGATGGTTTGCTCCGGTCACTCAATCTTCAGATGTGTGAACTGGTGGCTCGAACCGCAAGGCGTAACGATCGATTTTCACTTTTGAGAGTTGTCATTCATAGTTGTCATAGTTGTCATTCTGAATTCCATTCAGATGTTTATTCCAAAATCTCCTGATGAAATACAATATCTAATTCTATTTAAAACTCAGTCATTTCTCACTGTCCCACTTTCAACATATTTCTGTTGAATTTTCATTCTAATACAAAATTCTGTGTGTTTTTTTACAGTTAAATCATCTCCCGAACCAGGATGGTTGGAAGGCACCCTGAATGGTAAAACTGGTTTGATACCAGAAAATTATGTTGAGATCCTCCCTTGACAGAGCGGATCGTTAACGAAAATCTCCACTTCTCTCCGTCATGGCCTCTGTAGAGCCTTACATCTCAACAATTCTCAGCCTGACGTGACACACAATCCAAGATTAAGTAGGCATAGGCAGAGCTTAGACAGTACTAGGGCTTTGATGAGACAGTCTAGCATAGATAGAAAAAGCTCTACTTAGACTTGTAAGATTTGCCAGTGGTTCAGAAAATTTACTAGGTAAGAGAAGAGTGATTTCAAAAATGCTGCATATTTGAAACTACTCACATTCCATAATAATTCAATTCAAAACATCAGTATTATAAATGTGCAAACTTCCAAAATTGTCACTTTTTGAAATTTTTACAAGCAATCAACTTTCAGTAAAAATTTTACCAATTTGACTGAGACTTTCATTGTTACGGCATTTTTTTTCCAGAGATATTCATTATTCATGAGTCTAATGCCTATTTCTCTTCATTTTGAATAAGAACGATATGGGTTGTCCCAAATCTTATTCTGTCGCCCAAAAAAAAAAATACCAAAACAGTAAGAATGTGCTTATAAGTTCAGACGGATAATTATTAAGCTATAATTGCCAATTTGGATTTCCAACTATGGCTGTGGCTAATCAAAAGAAGAAATTCGTTAGAAACAACAAATTTTCTTAGGGAACTGCTAGATTCTTCTCTGACAGAGCAAGTGTTGGAACAAATTTGATACAAAACCGAAAAATAAACAATGTTTCTGAAATTGCATCATCAATAGTATCCAAACATATCAAAGAAACATCCAATAGTACCAAAAAATCTCTAAAATATCGCAAATGATGAATTATGTCCAGAAAGTATATATGATATATAAATATATGTATATTTTAGATGTATATATTGTATCTATGTGCACATATATAATCCAGATGATTGGCCCTGAATTAATTTTATAAGCTCCACTGTAAAAACATTTTACATTTTCTCGCACAGAAATGGCCAAGTTTTTATCAAGTGTTAATTTGAATTCCAGTGTTTTGAATTTGAATAAGAATAGATGTAACAATTGTGTTAATCTAGCCATGGCAAATTCGGGTTATATTATGAAATATTAATATTTATTTATCATATTTATCAAACTTTAGGAATATTTTCAGTTCGACATGAATAATAATCTAGTAGAAATTCAAAGGTATCAGCCATTTTGTTCTCCAAATATCAATCTTTGAAAGTTTGAGGCATTGAAAATTCCAGTGCTTTGATAATAAAAATAAATGAACATTACAAAATCTCTGAAACTAGTGTTATAAATGATGACAAAATCAATATTACAGTTTGTGATGGTGAAGTCTAGGTGTAGGTATAGTTATTAAAGTATAATTTCCACTAAATCAGAACGCCAAAGACATTTCCAGTGGAAGAAGGGTACTCACAGGTGTTTGCAAGAGCTTTCTCTGATTACACCAGAAAGACTAAGTTGTATATAGAAAAACTTCCATGAAAGAAAATAAGAAACAAAAAATAGTATTCAAAAAGTCAACCGCATGGCTAAATTAACCGTTGTCTCCAATTAACCATCATGAACTTTATAATGATAGCTTTAATTCTTATTCGAAACACTGCGTTACATTTTTTTAGAGTTATACACGTTCTGTGATAGTTCAGACTGGCACACTGATAGAAATTATATATCTTGTATATTGCCATAATATACATACACCATAGCATAGTTGTATATACCTTTCATTTTTATCGGAGGGGATTTCATGTTTTTGTGTTGATGAATACCTTGGAGTTTTATATTGTTTCAACGTTGACGAGAAATTCACATATTACTTCAATGCATTAGTAATGGTGTGCCATTTTTCTCAGTTTAGCCTGTACAGCAGGTGTTTAGAGAATAAACAATTCATTTTAATTTTTTGCATAGTTTCACGAATTTTCAACGAAGAAACAACTTAACAAAGTTGATAACAAGAGTTAGTTATTCCATATAAACATTGGTGATATCCGGATAAAAAAATGAGTGAAATTTCGCTTTTTGGGCTCGCTCTAGTATTGAAAAAGTTTAATTCAACTTGAATATTTTTGTCCGCTGATCACGAATCTCGAGTTGAAATTTGGCACTCCGCTTTACTTTCGGAGATAGGGCCACTAAAGTATCAAAAATCGATAATTTCAGAAACTTACTTTCAAAAATAATTTTGCGAGTGATTCCTTCTTTTCAAGACCTCATGCTGTGGATCTTTATTCACTTGCTACTTCTGTTTTTTCCATACAAATATTTTACTTTCTCAAAATGTTCTTTTTCAGAAAACTATATGATATGTTATGAAGGAGCATATGCATGCCTGGAGGAAAAAATATTGAGAAATTTCAAGTGTACTGACATTTCGTTGAAAATTTGTGAAAATATCTGGGTTTTTAATTTATGTATGTTTAGATGATTTTGTACATTTGATAAATACCTGTTATGTTGTCTTTTGTACATTCGATAAAAACCTGTTGAGTTGTTTTTTTGCTTTGGTCATCTTTTATCAAATACAATTCTGAGCAAATGTCAATCAGTTGTTCATAAATGGAAATCAAATAATATATTTCAGGCCTGGATTCAATGTGAAAGATTGTTATTCAAACAGGGAATAAGTTTTCGGTATCTTGGTATAAAGGCATGATTGACAGGTTCAGTAAAAACTCTTGAAAAAAGGAAACAACTTATCGATATAGCAATATGTAATAAGTACCTATAGATTTAATGGGACCATTCCCTAATGTAACACCAAATTCTCATATCATAAATACACCTATTGTTTATGAAGTTACCTTCTCTTTAGTTTTTTATATTTTCTTATAGATTTTCAGTTATTCTTTTATAAATATCTAGGAATTAGTGTGTGACGAGCAAGGGCTTTGATAAGAAGATGGTGCAAGATGAATTCAAATATCTCTTTATGGGTAGTTGCTGGCTGACCTCATGATTTCAATAATACAAATGAAATGAAATTATTTCATTTCTAATCAAGTATAATTTGGTTATAACCAAGTTATTTAGATTATTTAATTCAGTGTCTTGAAAATATACATTTGAAAAATATTTATAATTCTTATTCAACAGAAAATTTAGAATGGATGAGAATTTTAGAATGGATGAGAATTTTTAATTTTTTTAACCTGTCAACCCATATCTCCTTGCACCAACTTTTCAAATTTGGACAATGGTTTCATGTTTATCCATATATCCTTTCAATATACACATTTATTTGTGATATTTTTATGTATGTTCACCATTAATATATTCTATTGTACAATTTGGTTGCAAATAAATAATATATTTCTATTCTTTGAATTATCATATCTGTAGGATATTTATGTAATGTATATATTTTATTCAGTTGTTAATACGTTTTACTTCATCTTATGTGTAATTGTCATAATTGTTGTATTATTTATGAATAAAAATATAGTGAAAATTGGTCTATTTTACTAATCGGGCATCTACATCGTTATGACCTTAATAAAAGTTATTAAAAAAGTCATGCGCGTGTTTGCTTGAAGAAGGTTGAATTTGCTAGGTATTATTGAAAATTTAAAAGAAGAAAAAAATGTAAAATTTACTTTTTAACATGTAACACTTCACATAAAATATATTTCTTCCTTAACAAATGCCACTATGATAATTTAAATATATTAATTAAAACGGTCATAATAATAATACTTAAATATATCAGTTACAGTATAAAAATATACACTAATCCATATCACATTTGTCGATTGATTTTGCTACTGAAGTTTTTAAGTGATGTACAGAAATTTCAACACTTCAATCGGTACAAAACAACCTCTTGTGGTAATCTCTCACGATATAACCAAACAAATAAATTCATTTTCCAAGCTACTTCTTGTTTTCAACATAAACTCTCGTAAAAAAAATGAATACGGCATCTACGTATTCATTTCAGATGTGAAACCTGGAACTTTGTTTTTATCAGCACACTCTTGACTGATTAGTATCGGTCTCTCAGATTCAGGGCGATGATCATTATTATTGTTGCAAAATTGATCCTCTTCTGGTTCATCGACTCTTACAGAGCCAGTCCATTCACTTTCTGGATCTGAGAAAATGGCAGCATCTCTATCGATAATATCTTCCAATTCATATTCCGACATTTCTGGAATGAGAAATATTTTAGAAGTTAGGTGAGAAAAACTATTTTCTGGGTTTGTTGGCCGTAGTCTGCAGGTTTTTATGCTTGTCTTTTCGTCTACGACTGTGATAGACATCAAAGGCAATGGATGAAATGCTCGGAATGTTCTCACAGCAGATACTACATTGTTGGAATTTGTCTCCAGTTTCCAATAATGTTATAACTGCTGTAAGAACAACCCCAGCACTTCATTCATTACCTCTTCGCTTTTGATAATGTCTACCGCAGTTGTAGACCAAACGTTACTCATAAAACCTACAGACCACGGTAAACAAACTTGGAAAATGGCTTTGACGTTGTGAAAATTCTTTGATTTTCTACACTAGTTGGTCGTCATGATTTGTTTCAAACAAAGAAAAGTATTACTTACCTTCATCTACATTTTGTTGTCCATGCCAAGCTGATTCATCCCATTCTTCGTCAAACTCTAGTTGTTGATTAGTGTCACGTTCATGTGAGGTTTGAACGATTGGAGAATCGCTGTCTGTTACGTCAAAGATTTCTGTTACTTTAACCTAAAAAAATAGGAAATTTCAATCTCATGATTGACTGCCCAATCATGTTTTTACACATGTAACTGTATATAATACTGTATGTGAATATTATGAGATCTCATAAACAGTAGGACATGTATTTTCAACTTGCAATGTTATATAATTAATTTTTTTTCAATACGACAATACTTTGATGATTTCATGAACATCAAAAATTTTTTTTTTTTTTNATAAAAAATTTTTTTTTTTTTTCATTTTGACCCTGGGAGTCAAATAGTAATAAAAATATGCGTATTTTAAAAAATTAAGTGGTACTAACCACAAATTTAAATGTATTTTAATTCAAAGTTTTTATGAAGTTCCTGAGAGAAGTTGCATATTCCAAAAAACAAAATAACACATTGATAGTTAGTTTTCAGTTTAGAAAAAAATTGTTTTCGCTGGTATTTTTTACACTGTTCTCTGAATAACAATAATAAAATCTGGCTACCTGTCCTCAATTTTACACAAACAAGGTCAAGTGATCCGAAGAAGAGAAATGATACCACGTCCACCTATTTTTCAATAAAAATTAAGTAATGGTGTTTTCCTAATTTGAAATAATGAAGCTTCCAAGAAATTTTGAATTTTATTTATAAAATTCACCAAAATAGAAGATAGCAGCAAAAGTCAATACCTATGTCTGATTCTCCAATATCTTAACTTGTCAGAACTTTTATTATTGATTTCGTGAATGTGTAAATTTGAATTGAATTGGGAGAGATAAATTCATTCACAGTTTGACGTCAATACTAGTTCATTTTTCTCAAACGATAACATGTACTCGATTGACCCCCAATTAAACAATGCGAAAGCCGCGATGAAGGAGAGACACGAGACAAATGTTAAGTTTGAGAGTGAGACTTGCCTCCATTCAAGGGATTATCAAGGTCGTAATAAAAAAAAAATATTTATTTGAACTCTCAGGAATATCGAAAAAACGATTTTAAATGAATGATATTATATGAACACTACCAATTAAAAAAATATTACAAAAAATATAGGTCCTTATTAGAAATTTCAAAATTGCAGGTGCCCTTTGGTTGATGATACCCTGTATGAAAATTCTGTGATCCAATTCTAAAAGTACAATGAATTTTGAAATTTTTGGTTCTTCCATTATATCTCCGGAACTAATTAAGCTAGAGTCGATTAATCGATATCATTGAATAGTATCCAAAAATAGACAACTTCACCACCACAACTTGACCTACTTTGTATCTCTTACTGTTTGTGAAATCCCCAGGCATAGATTCGAATTTGAATAGCCCTGTTATAAACTGTATAAACAACAGCGGACCGGATCTCGTTAGAATAGGTTTAGAATCGGCCTCATTAGGCTGTAATGTTTTCCAGGTATTCTAGAGTATTTAACAAGGACCTCGTGATAATTTCCATTTTCACCTACCTTATTATTTTCATCTAAATAATAGTAAGCCATAACTGCTTCTTGCTGTGAAGTAACTTGCAAAATATGTTCGAAAGCATCATTGTCCATCGTGTCACTCCTGTTGACCTTGAAACTCGGCTTCCTTTGCAATATCTCCTTTGTATTGAATTTACGAGCTGGACTTTGAGTCAATGGAATATCACTGAAAATTATCATTGGATTCATTCTCATTGTCAGCGAGTTTATCTCCAAACTTGATTGAAAACAAAAATGATGACATATCATCCATTACTCACCTTCCATCCAAGTTGAGGGTGAAGTTCAAGTTCACTTTGTTCTCGGCGTTCACATCTTGACAAGATTCTACGTCGTATTTATCTATAAAAACAAATATGAATTCATTAGTCGGTCCTCTGAATAAAAATAGTGCAGCACTTACTTCCGCCATATTCGGTTATGGCAAGCTGGCAGGAGATTTTCGCACTGATTTGTTGCCTCTTTCTGTTCACTCTGTTAAGTAGATGGTTCAATTTATCCATTAGGATCTTACTCACGTCCCAGACACCATTACCGACCTGCGGAGCGGCTATCATGAACCTAAAATTGACAATATTAAGTAAAACTGAAACTCACAAATTCTTGTCAGCTGAAGAACATTGACATGTTTGCCAAACATTGAAAAGTTGCTGAAAATAAAAACAAAGAGACATCTTGAAATATAGCATAAATGTCCAAGTTACAATTTTTGTTCAAAATTTTGGGTTCACAAATTCAAGAAAAATATTTCAAACCATATTCCTGAAATGAATTTTTTTGTCAGATTTAATAGTATGTCAATAAAAGTTTGAATCACATTGTAAGACATCCACTTTCAACAATTTTAGAAATTATTTTTAGCTGCGGATTTTTTTGAGAAAATATACATTTCCTTGCATGTGTCACTATTTCCTTATAAAAATATTAATAATAATCAATACATATGCCACAAATATCCCTTCACTATGAATCTGAAACTATTTTTACTGACACTAGTTTTGTTGTCACTATATATTTGAAAAAAAAACTCTGTCTTTTATGAAAACCACTCACCAAAACGCAAAATATTATTCAATTGTTACGACTCTAGAAAGTATTTTGGACACAATCTTTTTTTGAACTAACCTGCCTGTGGTTTGAAATATCTTCCTGACAATACATTGTGAACTAAAAACGATACACGCATCATCTCCTTGTTTTTCTTATCCAAGGACTCAATTCAAAAACGCCACAGGAAAAAACATAAACAAAACTAAACGACTATTCACCTTCTTTCTGTGAACAAATGTTGATGGCATGCATATGAAGGGGTGGATAGGATGGCATTTCCGAGCAATTCAAACTGGTATGACTTATTCTCAAAGTGACTACCATTAAAGCTTTGGAAATCGAAGTTAGCAAACTTCCTATAAATGACTTTTGGACTTGATTGGATGCTATTAGGTAATATCTGCAACCTGCAAATTGTGTTAGTGAACCAGGCACCAATTAAAGCGAAAATGAGGCATAACAAGTTTACAAAATGAAAGTATATTTTCAATTCGGATAAAACCAAAGGATAAAGTCCAATACAGACTGAGTATAATAATTTTGAAAATTAAATGCAATGAATTCGAGAAAGTATCTATCAGAATTTTTTGATATTGTACAAATATGATGAAGAAATTGTAAGTTATTCTTTTGCGATTCATCGAATCTGATCTCGGTTTTAATTATTAGAGATATATAATTATCTTATCAATTGACAATGATACTTATGAGTTTATCTCAAAAGTGTTCGATGAACCACACTGATCAACTTGAATTGACTAGGTTTTTTACGGAATTGTCTCTAAAAATGTACCGAATTTCACACTTTGTACGATTAATGCCAAATCAGCATTTAACTTCTTTATTCGATGCAATTATCATAAAACTATATCAGTTACTTTAATGAATGATCCTCCGTTCATGATTGATTACAAAATGGTAAGCTAAGGGGTAAACAGCAATGCACTGATACACAAAAGCATACAGAAATCGCATTCAATATTGCAAAAACACTTACTTTGTGAATGTAGCGTACACGACATCTGCTGGTAGGGTATACGGAAGCGTGATCACTGATAGCAACTTCATCCCTCGGTGTTTGAAGAGCCAGTTCAGCAAACCGTTATTAGCTTTGTCAATGGCCTCTTGAAATTTGCTAAGTACCGATTCAGGAACATTAGATACCAATGCTTCCTAAAACGACAGAAAATTTTTCAGACAGCTGTCAAGAACAGTGACAGAACCTAGTCATCAATTACAAACATTATCGAACACTTTAGCAAATATGTTCATTTTCATGACATATGTCATAGGGGCTGTTCAAGTATTACGTAAGCATATTTATTAGAATTATCAACCCCCCCCCTCCATCCTCCTTGTCAGCAAAAGTAAGGAAAGCTCTTACCCCCTCCTCCTATGCTCACGTAAACATTGTTATACGCATTTTTCATTTTTCAAACATAGACCATATCTGGGGTGACCAATTTGTAAAGAAGTAAATAACTACTGCTGACGCAATCACCATCTAGCCCCCGCCCGCCCCATGTCATCAAAAATAAGCGAAGCAAAGACTCCCCCGCCCCCCTATAGTGCTTACGTAATATTTGAATAGCCCCATATCCACTGATTTTGAAACAAAAATCAAACACAATGAGGGTTCAAATCATTAACTTTTTTCGAGTGTCTTAGCCACGGTATAGCAGGTTTTTAGTCCTGACGTTTCGTCTACAACTGCGACAGGCATTATCAAAGGCAATACGGTAATGATCGAACTGATCTACTACTGATATTTATAATGAGACTGGAAGTTAGATTTCTGCTTGTTTTTATTCCTGCTCTAATGTTTGAAGGCCTATCATATGAAATCAGACAAATCAAAATTCTAAATGTATTCAAAAGAAAGTGTTATCATTATGTGATCACCAATTTTACAATATCTCCTTAGCTTATACTATTGAAGTATCATCATTATTATTAAAATATCTGAACTACTTTGAATAAAACCTCTATTACAGGAAACACTAGGCAAAATTTTTGAAACGTTTTTTTTTTCAATATCACCTGCATTCAATTAAAAAATTCAAAGCAGGTTATGAATCTTCAGGATCCTTTGGTAGTTGGAGACAAAAAACCCCAACTGGGGATTCACTAGAATTCTAGAGGAATACAAATTACAAAGTACAAAGTAGTAACTTCACTCATAGACGTTGATGGAGCGATCAGTTAAGAATTAATGAACATTTGTTAATGTGCAGTTATGAATATAATAGTATTTTATTTTATAAGGTTTCTTGGGAAAATAAATCGTTACCATCTCACATCAAGATACAATTGGAAAAATATGTCCACTACAAAATTACAATCTCATCTTTTTGAATCATCTAAAAGAACAATTCGTTCAGGCCAGTCTCAACACCCTACACAGTAGGTTAATGGACTGACACCTATCAGAAAACAACTACTCCCCTGGCTAATACCACGAAGGGCGTTGGATTATATCCGACAGGTGTCAGTGCAGTTGTATCGCCAACAGCATATGCAGGAATAACTTCAGTGAAGAATCCTGCACTGACACCTGTCGGATATAATCCAACGCCCTTCGTGGTATTAGCCAGGGGAGTAGTTGTTTTCTGATAGGTGTCAGTCCATTAACCTACTGTGTAGGGTGTTGAGACTGGCCTGAACGAATTGTTCTTTTAGATGATTTGATTTATAGCCAGTCTTCAAGTATACCCACTGACTATACGTGAAAAAAAAACTCATCTTTTTGATTTGGATAACACCAAATTTATTTGGGAAATTAACCTAAAAAATATAGAAGTAACTTGTTTACACATTTTCCATAAAAGATCTGATATGTTGAAACATAATAAATGTGTACAGTTCTTCTTGAAGTAGGCCCCAAAGCATACATTTATTTTTTCAATTTGACTGCTTTTTCATTTTTATCTTGTCCAACTCGGCTTATTTTTATTTCTGTAGATATACAAATAGTTGAATTTTATTCAGTGGCTAATTGGTGACAGTAATACCTTTCAAATTTTGATCATGTGGCCTTAAGTATCTTAATCCCCTTAGAACATGTCCCATATTTAACTGAAAACATCGCTTACATGAAACTATAATGAAAAACATATGATTAATTCAATAATTTATTCAACTGAACTGAATTAGTTGAATCATACTTAATTATAAAACTGGTTCAACATTTGTTATGCAGAAATACATGTTTTGATGAGCCATCACTAGTAATCAAGTTTTCTCCTTGAATGTTGATGTTTATAACCGACCCCAAATTTTATTTATTTCATTCAACTGCACCATTATACACAATCTATGTTATTAACTAAAATGAAACTTACCTGCATGTGCAATTTACATTCTTTACATTGAGGGTCATACTCCAACTCTTCCTCTGATGTTTCGGAAACTACGAACGTTGATTGAACAGCAAGACACCTGGTACAATTGATAAGGTTGTTCCTGTGTAGAAATCTGAGAGCATCATCGAATCCTTGCTTGCACATGTTCGACAAAACTTCTGGTTTCGGAGGAAACAATATCCTTAACATTCTGTATATATTGTGTTTTGAAAGTTCAATGCTGGTATTCGCAACATTAATCTGAAATAAACATATTATTTAATACATTCTTGTGGAATATTGATGTTATTGGGTAGCTGTGAAACACAAAGGACAATAATAATACACCTGTTTATATTGAAAGGGGTATACTTTAAAGAGAGATTGATTTTTGAAAGACAGGTTTTGGCTTTCTGCTTCTCAGTTTTTATACAAAAAAATGAGGGAATCTTAAAAAGAAAGAAATAAAGCAATTGATTTCAAAATGAACTCTTCCCAAAGACGTATAGATCATACAAAGAAGTAACTTTCAGACACAAACTGGAAGATAAAGTCCTCTCCAAACAACTACTTTTATTGAAACAGTGAAATACACAAAAGTGAAAATACTTTCGAAACAATTACTTTTATATGAACATTCAATTATACAAAAAACACTATTTCCTATTCAGTTTGTACCCCAAACATTCGTTATGGAATTGATTCAGATATCATTCACAGGATTGCTACACAATATTTTATATGTAAGAGGTAATATTTCACTTACATGGATCAATCTCAATGGCGGACATCGATGTTTCGGAATGAGACACTTGTCTAATTGTCTCTTCAGCACCAATCTGGATAACATTACAAGATAAGCACTCAATCCATTCATAAAATTAAGACCTCATGTTACGAATTAATAAAATCTACTCATGTCACAGTTTGCTTTACCCTCTGGCAAATGAAAGCCACAATATCGTTGAAAATTTTCAAATTGGCTTGATTTGGATTCATACAGGCATTAATGAGTTATGGACTAATGTTTTAGGATACTTCAAAATAATAATAAGTCTATCTAGACCACTCTGTCAAGATGGTTGTTCTGATTATTGGAGTACTTGGTGGAATGCTGCCCTCTCTACTCTCAAATCTTAAAATCAAATAGGCTTGCCGTAATAAGGCAGAAATCTTAGCTGGACAGATGCAGAAGGCTGTCATTCTTGACTCACTGCGCTTGCTCAGGGCACATGATTCTCGGAACCAATGATCACTTACCCCACGGTGTGGGGAGTGGTCGTTGGTTGATAATGCTGGCGCGCTCTCCCGAATGTATCGAGAGGCTTCGGGGATAGGGCCTGACCAGCGCACACTACGGTGAAAATAATAATAATGGCTTTCATTGATGGTTCCATACAATTACAACCAATCAAATGGCAATATTCAATATCTGCGTATGATAAATCAAACAAGAAAACTCATTACGAAGAACTGGAAACCTCAAAGTGAATTTCAACAAAGTGAAAGTAAAACTAGTAAGCTACAACCAAAATGCAAACTACTTAGACTGAACTATAGTAGAAATATGATATAGACAGAGGCTCCTTTAGTTCGTTTTATTGTCAATCTGTCTTTATATCTTTTACAATATTAGCTTTTATAATGAATTAAAATTCAACAGTGTAAGAATCTGATTAGGGGAGATACATTCACAGAAGAGACTTTACTTCAGATTTCTGGATATTACTGGCTCAATTGCCGACAAGTTCTTGAAAAAAATGTTCCAGTGGTTTATTGAGAAATTACTCTAGTAATGATGTGAAACTTATGTAAGAAGAACGTATAGACAGGAATCAAACCT
Organism: Leptinotarsa decemlineata; assembly: GCF_000500325.1. Taxonomy (NCBI): domain Eukaryota; kingdom Metazoa; phylum Arthropoda; class Insecta; order Coleoptera; family Chrysomelidae; genus Leptinotarsa; species Leptinotarsa decemlineata. The sequence goes on along the minus strand of NW_019289618.1, from coordinate 212,230 downwards.
TTTGATGTGATCTACCCCGTACATATAAATGAGAGAGATTCATGGTTCTCATATATTTCAAATGTACCTTGTTTTAGAATATTGCAAAGATTTAGTAGGTTTCCAAAGACCTGTCTTTTGACATATCGAGATATTTTGCAACTTTTACGGAAATATACAATTTTCAGCTTCAAAATTTTATAGCATTTTGCATAATTTTCGGAATTTAACCAAGACCGTTTCGTAAAAATTGGATTAGCAGAACCGTAATTTTCTACTCTGTGTGGTATGAAAAGACAATTTATCAGTTCAAAATAACCATGAAAGGGAATTCCTTTCAATAATCATTATTGTCAATAAAGTTATTGTTCTCATTCAATACATGATTAATAATTTTGAAGGCCATTTAATAATATTTACTCTGATTCAAAGTACATTCACCTCCACAATGAAAAAAACTGTAAATGCAAGAGATAGTAAATGAATACTCACATGGAAGAGCTGAGAACTGTCATCTCGAGGGCAGATGTCACTTTCGCCGCAAAAGGGACTAACAGTTATGGTATTTTCATCTAATGTGGGTAGATTATTGCTGGCACCGCCGTCCATATATCTTACACCTTTGAATTTTGGTGGTAACAGGCCTGAGAAGAACGGAATGAATGCCGAGGCTAAGAGAGCTTGGATGAGTTCATCTCTGCTATCGAAATGGGATAACTGAAATGAAAAAATATAGGCATAAAAAGACATCTTAGTACAAATGCGAAGTATTTTTTGAGGTACAACATAACATGGCGATTAAAAAACTCTACACAGTCCCTTGAGTAGGTAATTATATGTGTACTGTTTTATTATCATTACCTGGTAGATTTGTTCAAACGAGAGAAATGTTGTTTGTCATATAAAAGTTTGTGATTTCGTGGTCAATATTTTATTAAAATAATAATTGTGAAACTATTACACTACTAAAAATGAGCATAGCCATTTCTTCAACTCCAGAATATTTAAACTACTACTATATACCGAGGGGTTTATAGTAGTAATTTACGAATAGCGCCAACATGGTTGGTTGAGCAAACATCGAGAAATGTTCGCCGTTCTAGTGTGTGAGAGCAGTGTCCGTGGGGAAAATGCTTGGCAGAAACACCTGGTACACAGGCTAGTCGAAAACTGAACATAGGAGGGAAGCTCAAGTGTACAGTGCATGCAGAAATTTGCGTTATCGCTTCCCATTCGGTCTATACACATCTGTCTTTCAGGTGTATGCAATTTTGGGATGATAACATTGAAAAGAATCCTGGCTGGTAGAACATGGTCGAATAGATCTTGTAGTGCCAAACGCTTCGTATCCTACTGTGGCAGACATCTTCAGTGGTGTATCAGGTAGTATCTGGAGCTAACACCATTTGTTGATACTACAAATTCCATTCGATCAACTAACCCGAATTTTGTGCTCTCTATTCGTGACGACGGTCGTGAAAGACTCTAATTTTCTTAGAAGGAATATCAATTTGAGACCTCAACGATATGAGCAGAACAATATTCTTATAGAGGGCCAACCCCCACCCACGTCAATGATAAATTAATAGTGGAATTCGAGTTAATCTCAGCATCTCAGGCAACAAAATAGCTGATGAGTATCTAGACACGAATCAACAACATATATGGCCATGAAGAAGTTGTGGTATGGAACCAGATCAGGAAATGGATCGATAAGAAACATAAAGACAACTGGGAGAATAGACACGGGAAAACCTTTATAAATATGGACCTACTGAGAAAAACTGTAAAAATATTTCAATGAAGCATGAAATAATTTCAAGGCCTCTCACTGGATACTGCTCTAGGCAGGTCTTCACGTTTTATGGAAATGTGAGGCACTAAACCACAGGAGACAAGGAAGGAAGCAAATTTATTCATCTGAAATTATGGCCAGAAGTACATGACTAAAATCCAACAACGGACCTGCACAATCTTGTATGGGAAACAAGGTTATTGGAATTGGTGTCATGGATCGATGGGAGAAAAAAAAACAAAATGCCCAAGAGGCTGCAGTCTTTTCCGAGTATCTTGGAAGAAATGGACGAATTGGACAGTTACCAAATAGCAAAAAACTATTTGTGTTGGGTAATTTTACCTAACCTAATAATTCCTCTTTTTGATGAATAATTAAAACTTGAAATAAAACATCAGCCATTACACCCTGATCAGTTAATACCACTAAGTTTAGTTTAATCATCCTCTTGAAGACGATTACTTGGTGATCAAAACACGTGCCGAGGTGTTGAAATAACGGTTTGGTGTTGGGAAAAACTCCATTAATATTCATTACTACACCAAAGGTTCCAAACAATGCATCACAAGTACCAACCACTTGTCAAATTCTAGATTAGGCGAGCCTTGCTATCTCACATAGAAAAATGGATATAGGCACTTACTACTACGTTTTTTCCATCCCACACCCTCGTCAGCGATACGTGAAGTTTGCCGGAACATCGAATATGCGCATCGTCTGGAAGAAATTTTTCTAGATTTTCCATAAGTAGTTTGTGTATATTGAATGATGGAGAAAAGGCTCCTAGAGAGCGACTTCGGGCTTCTGTTATCACTCGGAGGACATCGCTGGTCATATCACCTGAAAAAAAAATCGTTTATATAATTTTCAAAATCAATAGAAATTAGAATATAATGCTTCAAAGGAGTATTTTTTCAATCTTTAGATCTGAATAATCAACATTGAAGAAGAATACATATTGCGATCTCAGAAAGAGTAGAAAATACGAGACACAACCTCTGAGCAGTGCAAGTATAAGTTTAATTTTTTTTTCGATATGTCCACGATCTACCAATAAAACTAAGATGAAAGACTTATTATTATTGATGGTGGGTCGGTAGCCGGTTGGGTTGGCGCGGGTAGTTTCCTTCATTCACTCAATCGACCACTGTGTGAAACGTTAGCTCAAGCCGCGTGGTCGGACAATCAATTTTCACTTCCTATCGTCTAACCCGTGCTAGAAATCGCACTTAAAAAATAAGACCTCGTTATTCCTCAGCTCGCACAAGTTTGACTCCTGAGAGTAGTCGTTCGTAAGGGGACGGCAGCTGGTTAACGGAAAAGATTTGAATAGGTAGGTATAAACAAAAGTTCTTTGGAAACTTCAATTTCAAATGAAAAAAGTTCCATTCGGGTTTCGTTGGCTTTTCCGGATATTGTTCTCCACTATAAAATAAAGGCTTATATTTGGATATAGTGATTTTTCACAGGTCCAGAATTATCTGGCGGATTTTTAGTCCTCTGCTGTTTTCCTTTTCGGTCCGATTAACTCACATTTTTACAATTACTTGTGCCGTTGAGTCATTGTGTTTGTTTTGCTGTCCGTCTCCAGTTAAAAAATTATGTCTTCTGGATCATGGATTATCACGCAAATATATGAGTAAAAGACAATATTTGAAACTGATAACTGGATCACATTTAAGACACAATCGTTTCTTATAAGCTGGTGATTGAGTTACACAGGGTGTTGTTCATAATTACCGTTGTTTCCAGTATATTCGGTAATGCATTTTCACGAGATCGCTGCTTGCGTTTGATGTACAAGGTCCGGCTATTAAATAACGGGACTACGCTCCTAGAGGGCGCCATAGAGGGGTGGGGAAAAAAACGAGTAGTGCGTTGGGTATCTGGAAATCTTCTCTATTCGCGTGACACAACACGTTTGCATCACTATTGTAGTATTTGTGTAGTAGCGGTTTGAGACGAACGTATTTTTTTCTCGTGCCAAAAACCATGTGTGACGAAAAACCGGAGCAACGAATTAATCTCAAATTTCTCGTTAAATTGAAAAAACTCCAACTGAGTGCTATGAACTGTTGCAAGAGGCCTATGGGGACAATTCTCTATCTCGCGCGCGTGTTTATGAGTGGTGTAAGCGTTTCAGTGAGGGCTGAAAGAGCAAGGATGTCCAAATCAAAATTTAAGGCAATGTTGATCGTTTTTTTTTCGACATTAACGGTATCGTAATGACTGAATGGATTCCAGAGGGTCAGACTGTCAACCATACTTACTATTTGTCGGTTTTGGCAACACTGCGAGAACGAGTTCGTAAGAAACGGCCCGAGTTGTGGAAGAACAACTCGTGGATTTTGCACCAGGACAACGCACCTGCCCATAACACGCTATCTGTGAAGCGGTATTTGGCCGATAAACGCACTCCAGGGCTCGAACACGCGCCGTACTCGCCAGAATTGGCACCGTGCGTTTTTTTTTGTTTCCGAAGATAACATCTGCTTCGAAAGGAACCCGATTTGAGTCGATGGAAGCGGTAAAGCAGAAAATGGCAGAGCTCCTGAAGGCCCTCACCAAAGAATGTAGAATTATTTTTATAATAAAACGTCTCGTTATTTAATAGCCGGACCTCGTAAGTTGCCATGGTGACGATGTGACGTCACTATACGTTGTAGCGATGTCGAACCGCGCGCCCAGTGAAGTACCCAACTCAAGAAGTGTTCTTGAAAGGGATTTGTATACTTTGATAAACCTTTTCAAAATATCTGACGGTTCTTGTGTTGAAATGATAATTTGGACTGATGCTTGTTTTAGAAATACATAGGTATTCGTCGTAGCTTTTATCCACTCGATAACAGGATTGAGAAAATAAATGATTTTCTTTGATGTTAAAATTAAACGATGACATAAATGGTTTCAAACCAAGTTTCAAGGAGAACGAAGCTATCGATACAAACGCTGATCAGTGATATTAACAAATGAAAAAAAAAAAAATCTAACTTACGAAACATTAAAAACCAAATAATTTAAAACAGTTAGGTAATGATACTTGACCTTGATTCCAGTCCATGTAAGGTAAATTAAACAGGGAAATAGTTTTACTTGATCACTTGAGAAAAAAACGATAATTTACACAACCTGTCTTATTGAGGTTGTTATGAAAAACGAAATGTAGAAATAGTAATGATTGAACAGAAGTTCGCTAACTGTACAACTTATAAGGGGAATGATATGCTCATACATGAGAACAAATCGTGATTATTTTCATTTATTGGTATCGATTATATGTAATGAAATAAGATGAAAATCAGTTTTGGTGGCTTTTTTATTTCAAAGAGCTTTATTAACGTTTAGAATAAATCTAAAGCAAGCAACAATGTCTTCAATCCAGCTCAGCCTGTTCTATATTAAGATGAGCAAAAGTCAATTAACAACTTTGAAATTTCAACAACATTCATCAGTCACTGGCTTTCTCTAATAGGAGAGAGCAAATGACAGGAAAATTACATTCTTGAAAGCAGATGAAAGAAAATACCTTTTGTGGCCATTTTCCTAATAGAGTTTTATGGAATGAGTCATCGTCAATTAATATACGACATTCAAATCTGTATCTTATCTAGTCTTTTACTAATTGATTACCGACATATATCAATTAAGAAGGGAACAATTTTAAATTTCATCGATATGATCAATAAATTTACAAGTATAATTATACTTGTAAATTTACGAGAGTATACAGTGCATTTCTTTATTGTCCCCCCCTTTTATTTTTTGAACGGGTCAACTCAAAAAATTGAAATTTGGGATAATGATTTTAATGCATGAATACTTTATTTTGAAGTGAAATTGACAGATGGGCGCCTTCTGGGAAAGAGGGGGGTCTTGTGATACATCTTTTTGAAGCTCCTTACAAATGTTTCACAACCCTTAGAATATAATGATATGGATTTTCATCAAGTATCGGCCAGTTAAATTCAACTCTTCAAACTCGCCTCAACTCAACGTAACCGCAATGTCTGAATCGTTGTGGTATTTTATGATAAAACTTTTTCTTCCTTGTTTACATGTCATACATGCTCAAAGACTCATCATTATCATTTATTTAGGGAAGCTAAATTTGTGTTATTGTAGTGATTTTTCATTTCCTGTGTGTTTGTTTCAATATCTTCATCCCGATACTCATATTCATTTTGTTGTTCATAACTTTTTCGCAATAATAAAACTGCAAGACTTTTGTATCGGCTCATATTTCAATTTAGCACAGGATATGGCATTACAAACACAAATATTACTACATAACTTCGGATTTTTGTTTTCGAAAACGAGTTAAACACACTCATTCTTTTTGAATAAACTGAAATGAATGTGAAAAACTATTCACAATTACTAAATCTTTCTGAAAGATAACCTCTCAACATGAGAAAATATCTTAACATACAAATTTTGCAATCTTGTTCCACAATAGCTACCACTACCAGACATCGTGTTTCTAATTATATTCATGGTTTACTACCACATTCTCTCTTTCTTCAGGTACCTGTTTAAAATCGGTCCTATTTAATAATAATAATAATAATATGTCTTTATTCATCACAATAATAAGTACAAATTGAATAAAATTCAAAGAAATGATGAATAGGCGGAGTTCAGCTATGAGAGCTGCTTTTAAACCCAACCTCGATTGGTATGTATATTTATTATTTTGTATTATATTCGGATATGTGGGAAATTGCCAAAATCTTTTGCATATGTCGTGCCCTATCACTGTCGTGTAAGAAACATGTCTCTCAACCTTTTCTTAAAGTTTCTCAATGAACTTTCTTTAAAGTCTGTAGGGATGGTGTTATACAACTTTGCCGCATTGTAGAAGAAACTTCGAGTAAATATTGCTGTGGAATGCCTGGGAATGAGCAAACTATGCCTATTACGAGAAGTGCCACTGTGTGATAGTGCAACTAAGCAAATGGATTGCTCTTAGATATTTGAGTGAAAGCCAGCCAGAATCTCGAAAGGACGGACTTATGTGATCATACTTTCGGATACCGTAGGAAAATCTGACACAACTATTTTGTATTCGCTGGAGTCGCATCACATCTAATTGTTGTAGATACAATTGCAGTAAGCTAATCTTGAAAATATAAGTGTTTCACAGAGATTCAACTTCAGACTTTTTGATAAAAGGTGTCTACTTGGATAAAGTTGTCTTAATACATTGAATGACGTTTTACACAGATGACTTACATGCTTCGTGAATCTCATGTCAGTATCTAACCACAAGCCCAGATTTTTACATTCATTCACAAAAGGTATTATGTTATTGTTGACACGGATCGACAATGAGTCACACACAATATTTCTTTTACTTTTGGGACCAAATAACATGACCTGGGATTTCTTTGGATTGATAGTAAGATTATGTGCACAGGATACATCATATAGAGTTTTGAGGTTTCTGTTAATAATTTCATTAGCAGGTGTAATATCTTTAAAGCTGAATGAATACAATTGAGTATCATCGGCGTAGTGATGTATTTTACCAAAACTAACAAATTCATGGAAGTCACTAATATAAATTGCAAAAAGGAGCGGTACCAGGACTGAACCTTGCGGTACACCAATTTTTTTTGATATTATTGTTGATTGGTTACCATCAAGGTAAGTTGATTGGGTCCTTCCGGAGAGATAGCTATTCATAATTGACAGTGCATTATCGGTGAAACCAAAGCACTTGAGTTTTATGGACAATAAAGAAGGATCCAAGGTATCGAATGCTTTACTGTAATCAAGCATTAAGAGACATGTAAAATTTCCTTCATCAAGTGATTTGAATATGTCGTCAGTGACGAGACTCAGAGCCGTAGTAGCGCTATATAGAGGGCGAAATCCAGACTGAACGGAGGTAATAAGATTTTTTCGTTCAACGTAATCTGAGAATTGTTCTTTAATAATCATTTCAAAGACTTTTGAGATGGCAGGAAGAATACTTATAGGTCTAATATCAGAGAACTCTGAGGGATCGTTACATTTTGCCAATGGCTTAACTCTAGCATTCTTCCATATATACAGACGAATCAAAAACAGAGCAAGAACAGAAATATACTAGGCGGAAAATTAGTGACCCCAAGAGTGAGTCCGAGTTTTTTCTGGTAACTGAAGACGGACCCAAAAAGATTGCCTCTATATTGGGTACCTGGACACTTAGGAATGACAGGCATCGAAAAAGCTGGTAAGTCTGCTAGACACGTGTCAAGAACTCCAATATACAGGCGCTGAACTAGCTATGGATGTCCAAAGTCTATGATATGGGACCAGATCAGGAAATAAGTTCATAAAAAACAAAAATTACTATCAAAACCTTTGAAAACAGACCATCTGCGGAGAAAACTGAAGGCCTAATTGAAGAGAGCAGACAGCAACACTTGTCTCGCCATTCCATTTGGATTTCAGGACATCGACTAAGGAAGCACATCTTCACCGGTAGCAGGAGGTTGCATATCTTAATGAGGATCTAGAAGTGATTTCGATTGGGGTGAAACTAACCAGGTTCAATTAAATGCCATAAAAACCCAGGTATCGGTTTTCTCCAAGAAGGTAAATTTCTCCGAACTGGATATAATAATGTCAGGTCAGGCAATTCCGCTTTCTGCTTCGATAAGTTAGTTGGGGGTTGAAATGGACACCAATATGTCTCGGCACAATCATGTCACTGAAATTGCAAAGGCTGCTTCTCAAAAGCTTGGAACACTGTTCCGACCTAGAAAACTATACACATCAGCAACTTTTGATGCTTTATTCTTCTCAGATATGGAGCTCTGCCCCCAAACATACCCTGGAGTTGCTGGATTCCATCCAGGAAAGAGCCATCCGCCTGATTGGAGACGCGAACATCACGTGCAACCTTGATAGCCTGGAACATCGAAGAAAGGTTGGAGAGTTGTCTCTCTTCTATAGATACTTTCACGGGAGGTGTTCAGGTGACTTGGCACATTTGATTCCACCTAGAGCGGTACATATCAGAAATACGCGACGAACTGTGGTTGCTCATCGTTTTGAGGTTCAACTCAGTACACCTCGAACTTCACTGTTTGAGAACTCTCTGGAGAACTGTGTTCATGTGGAATAAACTTCCTGAGAACGTTTTTCCAAATGGATTTAATCTCCAGCGATTCAAATCCAATGTAAATCGCTACTTTCGTACAGGCACCGCTCTAAGAGCGCCTTAAGGGTTTTCCTGTAATGCTTGTGTTTTATCGTTAAAAAAAAGTGACCGGCTTAAAAACTGTCCAATTAGAGAACACCTGAATAAAATAGGACTGCATAACGGAGATATTGGCTGCATACAATGAAACAAACAGGCAGAGTCAGCTCGTCAGGATTTATGCGAATGTGAAGCGAATGATCACAGAATGCTAGCAATTTATTATTACACGCTTTATATTAGCTTCACCTGTATGTATGTATGTATGTTTGCTTGTATGTATGTATGTAACTTTCAAGCTCGGGATTATTGTGCTGTACGTAACCTTCTTGATATTTCTTGATCTATTCGCGGGCAGATAGATAGATAACCTCCTTGATAGGCTGTTCAAAAGAAAATCAAAATAAATAAATATAGTTTAAAAAAACTAAAAAACACGCTTTTAAAGAACATCGAACTAAAAAGTTCAAAATAAATATATTTTCAAAAAACTAAAAAACACACTTTTGAAGAACATCGAACTAAAAAGTTAAAAATATTTTTTTAAATAAGCTTAAAACAATAACAATCTAGTATTATACTAGTATTATTGTAAAAAAGCGTGGGTGCTTTGTTCCATATTTTTTGTATATCTAGCGCCCACGCTTTTTCACAATAATACTAGTATTTTTCGATCGTTATTGTTTTAATGCTTATTTGAAAAAAAATTTACTTTTTAGTTCGATGTTCTTTAAAAGCGTGTTATTTAGTTTTTTTAAACTATATTTATAGAAATACTATATAATACAAACATCCAACAAAAGACCTGTACAAACTAGTAAAGAGAATAAGGTTGTGACAGGATGGCAGTGGAAACCCTACATATTATTTGAAAAGATCAAATTGAAAGGCGTATGAATCACAGATACGTAATTTGCGATAAAACATATACATTTGCGTCAAATGATTTTCCATTTCACAATTTCGAATAAATCAGATAAATGCATTTCGAAAACATTTTATTTTCCGTCAGCGAGAAGTAAACACATACAGCAAAACACATATTCTCCAAATTTCCAAAATACGACACATGGAGAAACAAGAAACTGTTAAGAAAACATAATCGCAATCAAAATAGCGAGAGAAATAACGTGTTGACATTGATTCTATTGCGAAAGGTCACGAAGTTATTTTTAAATTTATCAATACTAGAGAAATCGAAAGACCCCCGTGACATCTGAACTAGATACGATAGTGAGGGAGTCAGTGTTCTTCGATTGAACAAAAAAAACTTCGGAAGAAACACATTTCGTATAATCACTAGGTTTTTAAATTGAATCGAAATCAGAATATACTTTTTTATCGACTCGGCGCTATGTTTGTCTGTCGTCTAAGGGGCGATAAATGAGGTACGGAGAAAATCATCAAACATCAAGAAAATTGAAAATGGGAAACTTGTTTTTTCGAAATTTTTGCAGACGATAATTTATGGTCCAGTATCTCCAAAACGACAGAATTCGAATATGTTCATACAACCAACTTCATACATATAAATCATCAAGTTCTACCAAAAAGTTCGAAACATTTTTTGGAGATATTCACAGTAACTGAAGAAATTGAAAATGCATATATCTCAGAAACAACTGAAAATATCAATAAGTGTTAAAAAAACCATTTCGCTTATTTATGAGTGTTCTACAAAAAACTCACGGATAGTTTTTTCATCAAAACTTTCGGAAAAAGCCGTGAATACCAATATTGAAGCCAATATAACAAAGATCACTAAAATTTTTTAAATATTCGCGGGATTCTGTAAAATCTACGATTCATGTAATATTAAAAAAAAAACGGAAAACTGGAAATATCGAAAAAATTATTGCTTATTATCGTATCGATTTGAACGAGTTGAAAGAAAGGTTTCGGTTTTTTACTTGTCCATCTTAATGCAAAAAATGCGGGAATCTTCCAAAGAAAGGAACTCTATACAAAGATGTGTAGATCATGCAAAGAAGTAACTTTCAGCCACAAACTGAAAGAAAAACCCTTGCGAAACAGCTATTTTCATATAAACATTGAATCGCACGAAAAAAAAAACAACTATGAATGAACATTGAATTATACAAAAAAAGCTTTTCTCTATTCAGTTTGTAATCCAAACATTCGTTATGGAATTGAAGCAGATATCATTCACAGGTTTAATACACAGTATAGCAAATGAAAGAGGTGAAATTTCACTTACATGTTTCCGTATAAGACATTTGCCTTACCGTCTCGTCAGCACCAAAACTGTACATTTTCAAAGAAATACAATAAATTTGTTTGAAATCCTTATAGGACGAAACTGCAGTAACGTTAGTTACAAATACAAGTGGTAAAAAACATATGAAGTTTTATTTCTCATTTTTCCGGATACCGGCTACCGGTCGGTAGTTTTTTCATTCAGTCAATCGGTCAATGTGTGAATCGGTGCCGGTGGTTCAAGCACCAGGCTGAACGCTCGATTTTCACTTGTTATCGTCCAACCCGTGTTAGGAATCAAACGTTAAAAGGTAAGACCCCGTTAGTCCTTAGCTCGCACAAGTTTAGACTTCTGAGGGTTGTCCTTCGTAGTGGTGCGATAGCTGGTTAACGAAAAAAACATATTTTAAACATATATATTTCTACCAAGTAGTAACGGTTTCATTCATCAACTTATTAATATATACATCGATCGATTAGAACGTATTCAAAATCGATTTTTAAAACTCGTTGCTTACAAACAAGGTATTCGAATTACTGAAAACAGTGATACTTTGCGAATTAGACGAGACCTCCAGTTAGTATCGTTGGAACATAGGCGTAACATATTATTTAATTTACCTTTCAAGAGAACAAACTGTTCGCAGAACTCTCCTCTATGTCGATATTCATTAATATGGTATATAATAATAATTATAAAATTTTCCCAATTAATTTTATTTGAGACACGTTTCGTTCAATGGTAGCTTCATCAGTTGAGTTGGTGCTACCGTATAGCGAAACGCGTCTTGAATAAAATCAATCGTGAAAATTCTACAATTATTATCATGGATAGTGATATAATGGAAACAATGTTCAAACATTTTTTGTAGAATTTTTGTGATAAACTGATTATTACATAACAATTCTTGATATCTTCTTTCGGCAAGGTTTTCAGAAAATGCTGGACGAACAGTTCTGATTTTTTCGAGGATTTTTGAAAAGTAATATGAATCTGCACCAATTAATTGACAAATTTCTATTCGATATACCTTTCCTTCCGTGGAAAGGTAGAAAAAATACCCTGCGCACTACAGACCGATTATCAGGCATAATTTTTCGAAAAATTTTCTCCATCATGGATTTTACTCGTAAAATGAAGTTTGGGTTAGCTCCGAGTCATAGACCATATAAAAATGTTCCAGACTTTTCAGAAACTGACCAATTACTTCAAAAGTTTTTTAAATGACCCATAAAATGGAGTTTGTAATACAAAAATAATAAAAATGTTTATACAATTTTCAGTGAACATTTCGTAAGTGTCCAGAAATTAAAGCATTGTCCAGATAATAGTTGATGACACCATATAAAATATATCTAAAATAAATTCGATGTTGTGATTATCAAATATTTGAGCGAGTTACACTTTCAAACGAATTAACTTAGGATATTCAATTCCACTAAAAAACAATGAAGTGATAAACGATTTAGGATAATAGTTACTATCTTATCAAAAAACAAACAAATACTTGAGGACTATTTGCCCAATAGACAATGTAATAAGGTTCCCACAGGCTTCCTTATCTATTAGAAAAGATAACTCTTTCTCATTTGGCCGACGTTTATCATATCATGTAAAAATCTGAATTTTTAGAACATTTCGTCAACTCCCCAAATTATTAAATGATTATATTTATGTTGATGGGGTTAAAAAATGGGATCATTCTCAAAAGTTTAAACTTGTGACAAGGTTAACGAGACTTTACTTTTTAACGTATGTTACTAATTATTGAGCAGTATTTTCAACACCAGATGACTGTATCGAGAGAGACCCCTAAGAAAAATAATATTTCGAGATATTCAAAATATTAATAACTGCCTTAATTAAGTTGGGGAAGATAGTTAGTTTAGTCCAAGAAATGTCAGCGACATCAGCAAGCTTAGTAAACCAGTGTTATGATTGTTGAGGAAAGAATTATTAGAGTGATGTGCTAGTTATATTTTTGAGTGACTCAATAAAATGTATAAAATGTATAAAAACTTAAATGATTTAAATTCATTCACGCTTCTCCGTGCTAGATCAAAAGCATTAATAAAGAGAGATTTCGACAATTACATTTTAAATGTTGAGGCTGACGTAGTTAATAATCCCAAACGTTTTTGGAACTTTTCATCAATTAAAAAGCACTCGGTCAGCAAGATTCCCCACAAAATGCAGTTAAATAATCATGAAGCAAAAAATGGTCATGAGATAGCAAATTTATTTTCAAAATTCTTCAAAAGCGTCTTTGTTGATAAACAAAATGCATTTTGTCAGGACCAATTTACTGAAACAGACAATAATTCTAATTTATCACAAATTATTTTAAGCAAAAAGGAAGTAGAACAAGGCTTAGTAGAATTAGATGTTAATAAAGGCTCAGGACCTGATCAATTACCTGCAATCTTCTGCAAAAACTGTGCTCATACTTTATGTACTCCTCTAACAATTCTTTTTAATATGTCACTTTGTTGTGGATATTTTCCTGTCAGTTGGAAAGTTGCGAGAGTAATACCCATTTTTAAAAACGGAAGGAAAGATAATATTGAAAATTATCGTCCTATAAGTAAAATATCAATAATACCAAAACTATTTGAACGCTTAATTTATAAATATATATTTCATTTAATTAAAAACATTATTATACCTGAGCAACATGGCTTTTTTAAAAATCAATCTCTTGAATCGAACCTATTTTGTTACTCTGAATTTTTACATGATAATTTGGATAATAAAATTCAAGTTGACACTATTTACACAGATTTCAGCAAGGCCTTTGGACAAAATTAGTCATAATACACTACTTCGGAGACTTGCTGAAGTCGGTGTAAGTGGTGCGATGCTAAAATGGATCGAATCATATTTAAAAAACAGAACTCAATATATCTTTATAGACGGTTATTCATCTGAACCTTATCCAACACCTTCTGGAGTGCCACAAGGGTACCATCTAGGGCCCTTATTCTTTATTATCTATATTAATAACATTAAACAATGTTTTAAAAATGCCAAAATCTTAATGTATGCTGATGATCTGAAATTTATCTTCAAATAAAATCATTGTCAGATTGCTTGAGAATTCAGAGTGACATAAATAATTTATTTGAATTTTGTAAACAAAACGAATTATATCTGAATTTTTCCAAATGTAGTTGTATATCATTCACCCGCAACAAAAATATTCTTACATATTCATATCACATAAATAATATCTTGCTGTCACGAGTTAATACATTTAAAGATTTAGGAGTTATTTGACTCCAAACTTATTTTCGATAAACATATAGATTATGTAATAAATAAGAGCAGTAGAGCTCTGGGATATGTCAAGAGAAAATGTAAATTCTTCAATCAAACAAAATCAATACAAAATCTCTATAATGCTTTTGCATTAAGTAAGTTAATGTTTGCATCAACCATCTGGAGTCCACAGTATAATATATACATCGATCGATTAGAACGTATTCAAAATCGATTTTTAAAACTCGTTGCTTACAAACAAGGTATTCGAATTACTGAAAACAGTGATACTTTGCGAATTAGACGAGACCTCCAGTTAGTATCGTTGGAACATAGGCGTAACATATTATTTAATTTACCTTTCAAGAGAACAAACTGTTCGCAGAACTCTCCTCTATGTCGATGCGTTAAATGGGGTAATTCTCTCGCAAACTACTTCGATATTTTTAATACTTCTTTGCTTACTGCCAAAAAAATATTGAAAGATTATTTTCATAAATTATAATTAACACATTTCGTCAATAACTATTAATCAGTTTTTATTAAAATCAAATACAATAAATTTGATTTTAATTCATCCCTTACTTTAGACACTGTGTACATGTGTAGTATAGATATTACTCTAATTTAATATTAATTTAATTATGTGGATACTGTAGCGGATTTTTTTCTGTTTGTATCCCGAATATATAAATAAATAAATAAATGTATACAAGAACTATAATCGACAATGAATATATTGATTAAAGACGAATAAAGTTATAAGATTTCTAAAATAACAGTGAAACAAGAAAAGGTAATGATATCATTAAATTATTTTCAAACAAACTGAACTTTCACAAAGTTTTTCGTTATTACGTTCATTAAAACCTTTAAACAATTTGACAAATCGAGTTAAGTTTCAAACGAACACAGAGAATTCGATATTCATTAGGGCAGTAAGAGACTAGTTCAAGAACTATAAAGAAAGAAAAAATCTTCAGTTTTTTGACTTAGGAATTTACTTTATCATAAACACGAATATTCAGAACTACTCTCAAATTGAACATTTATTTAAGAAAAAATATTAATCCTCTCAATGGAAATGATCTTTTTCGGTGATAAAATCCAGTCTCTATGTAGAATTTCAATTCTTCATTCAATGATACTAACTCGATCGCGATAGATATGACCGATAACAGCAGTTAAGATAATCGAAAAATAGACGATGGAAATTTTTTCACACGTACGAATGTTTGAAATATAAAAAATACACTGTTGATTCAAACGATTACAATTTCAATGGAAACACAAAATAGACAAATCATTTTGGAGAGAGATTACATAAACCAGAGGTGCCAAACTCAATTTTGCCGAGGCCCATATATTAAATTTGGAATGTGTAGGCGGGCCAGATTCAAATTAAGAAAAAGTACTCCTTTTATATTGATAAGGAAGGTTCTAGTCTAGACTCGAAGCTCGTGGAAGATTCTATTGTTCTCAACAAAAATAATATGGTATTTCATGTTGTTGCTAAGAGATGGCGTTACTATCTATGATTGAGTCATTGTCTAAAGATTTAGTTGTTTACTAGAACTAATTAGGTACCTAACACTCTCTCGTTTGCTTAGGCACACGCTGCCCTTGAAATTACTTATAAATGTAGTGTGCGCATTTTAAAACGTCCGTAGAGGAATCGAGTGAAGTCTAAAAGCTCTAAAAACATCTTTGATACGACTGACAGACCATACTCTATAGTGAAAACCAACGAGTTTTTGGAAATTTTTTGACAAATCCTGTGAAAATCAGATTATATTTTCAAAAAATTGTATTGCTTTGTCAAAGGTGAGATGAATATTTAGGACAGAAAGACAAAGGGGTTCCAAAAGGCAATGGGGAATGTTCCTCCTGACGAAAATCAAGTAGTTTTCATAAAAGAGCTCGAAAACAACGCATTTTAAACTTATCATTTCAACCTTTTTCTTTAAAAAATCATTTGAATACTTAAAAAAGATGAATGAAATAATGCATTTAAAGGAATTCGTTTCTATTTCACCATTTGGTAACATCGGTTATAGCTAATAAAGGACAATGAATCTGTTACCTGTATAACACAAACAAAGACGACATATTTCAGAGACGTGTTGTTCTGTTTAATTATGTTCCGAGTTCCGAGACATTCTGTCACATATGACATTTTGTGCACCTAACCTATCTTCCTCTATATAAATGAATAACAAAACAACTGTGGTTTATGTGGCTTGTGGAGGCGGTATTGAACTATAATTTATATTTTGCCTTAATTTGACACTATTGACATGATTCTTCTTCTAGCATACTACTATCCTGAACTCCGATCTAGCATTCTAGGCGCTGTTGCCAATATGTGAATTAGAAACAAATCCCTTTTAAAATTAAAAACCAACATTTGAAACATCAATTTGAATACTTTTCGAAGTGAATTTGAAAAACTCATGTATTGAACTCAACCTTATTTTGTTCAAACTTGCATTTGCCGTAATAACCCAAATTGAAGAACATTCCCCATTGCCTAGTTTAGGTCCCGGCACACTTATATAGGTTAGGTTTAGCAACTGTTTTAATTTAATTTTCAAATATTCTCAATTTAATATTAGTACTAGTAATTAAAGTTTAGTTTATAAAGTAGGTTAGGTTGGGTTATATTTTAATATGCGCCCTTGCAGTTGACATTTTGACTTTTGGTTTTGGTTCGCAATTATCAAAATAAACTATGGAAAGCTGTAGCGATAGTGAGTTTGAAAATTTGCCTTACGAAATATCTACTGCAGCAGCTGCTGCAATTAGACAAGTCATTTACAAACAAAATCAAAATTGCCAAGATTATGAATTATCACATGAAAACAATCAATGTGAAACGAAAACGTTAGCTTTTTATTCTGACTTCAACAAAGAGCATTTGAATATACCAAACATTACAGACAAATTACATTCCTTCAATATGAGATCAAATGAGAATTAGAATATTTCTGTTAGTAGCTACCTAACTATCTTCTGTTCGAATTTCAATATTCAATACAAATGAAATTAAAATGTTCCAAATTTTGTTCTACAAATAAAAAGAAATGTGTGTCATTGATTTGTTATTCTACGTCTACGTCAATATGCATTGAAAAAAAAGAACAATGATATCACTCTAGTGATTCCCACAGTAGGAAAACTTTATATCAATTTGAGAACTGGGAATCATTATTTTGGAAATATCAATAAAATTTATGATACAAGTTCAATTATCTGGATAGCCCATATGTGGTTTAGGTCATATTCAAATTTAATTGAACCTTATCACCAAAACGAATGTAAACAATACAAGAGAAACATATTTTTCAACATATTCCCAAAGTAGGAATGTGATAAGTAATCTAATCGTCAGTGGGCTTCCAATATTAACCTATATACAGTTGGGTCGACGAAAGAATCCACATGCGTCATCAATTTTTGCATCTTATATTATTCGAAAACTAATGAAAATGAGTTGATATGGCTACTGCTCTGAACAACATGATTGCATTTATTTTTGAAATTCACTCATAGTCAAAACGCAATCTTATGATTTTCGCAATTAGTTTTTTATAATAAACATTTATCCATTCCCAAATAACTACAATGGTAGATACATTTATTATTTATTCTGTGGAAACATATTTATATTCCGTTTTCCAACTACAATATCAGAGTTTGCGAAACATTTGACAAATCTATTCCCAATTTAAGGTTAGATTTTATAATTATGATATAAAATTTAGAAATATGAACCCCTGTTGAGCTAGAATAACCATTTAGAATTTTCATATCTATTCTTAGTCCATTAATATGAAGAAGTGACCGACAATTGATGAAAACTCATTATAACAGAAAAAACATTTTGTTGAAGCAAGCCAAGTCCTAATTTTAGGTTCTTATTGCCAAATTCGTCGATTTTCTGAATGTTGTTTTTTGAAAAAAATCAGTGGATTGTGCTAGCTTTAGCGTTAAGCTGGCAAAACCAAATCGAATTCCTTCACTTTTTGGAAATTTTTAACTTGCAATAATTTTAGGCACATTCGTTACGCCACTGAACAATGTGTTGCTTCCCGTTTGAATTGGGTAATGCACTCAGACACACGGTAGATGAGGAAATAATTGTATGGAAATGTTCATTAAATATGAGACAGATTTTAGGCCCCTATTCAGATGAAGGCTCCTTCATTATACTATTGAACAATTTTTTGCTTCGAGTTTCAACAAAAAAAATCACATTACCATCACATTATCTCCACAAAATATTAAGCTACGTTCATACAAAATCCCATTTGCTAACACGGAATGAGGAAATTCACTCTCATTAAACGAGACGGATAAACGACTTCCACCAGGAAAAAATGAACGTAACGTATATAGTCGAAGTAAACGATATTGTTCACATTAAAATGTGACGGCACTCTCAAAGGCCAAGAAAACCAATACATAGAAACGAACCGGTAGCGAAATAGTCCACGCGGACTGTAGACTTGGCGGTTCGTATTGGATAATTTTTACTAATCTAGTTTTATGATTGGCTGAAGAGTAATAAAATTAAATTTGAAGTCATGTTACGGTGACGAATAGAAATCGGGGAAGGTTATCGCCGTCGTGTTCAGTTCAGGAACTGATCGCGATTTGAGTATTGAAATTCGATATTGGTGCAGTTATAATAACTCAACATTTTTATTATCTGTTTAAAATGTGGCGTCCTTAAAAAAGTACTAATAATAGTAATAACGAGTGTGATAACAACGCAGACTTTTTCCAGTGTAGTGATTTCAATAGCGAAAAAGAGTGAACAATGCGAAAAAGAGATACCAGTGAATTTTACAATTCCTATGCGATGGATTTCACTTTGAAGCATCCATAATGAATCTCTGGAAATCACTTTTACTCGAAACATGATAACATCATAAATTTTCTTTCAAATCAGATTTTTCAATGTACGCAATAGTCAATCGGTTGTTAAAGTTAAACACTATTTACTTTCCAGTTAAAGTTTGCGTGCTAATTGAAAACATTCACTTCATAAGTACCTACCTTCTAACTCGTCCTGAAGTAATTGTCCCAGTTTGTCCTAAATATTATTTAAGGCGGATTTCCACCAAACGGACATAATCACAACGTAACAGCAACTGTGTCGATTTCGACAAAAAAAACCTGAGATGTCAAAATAAGAAACATTTTGAAGACTTGGGCCGCACTACTGTTAAACCGCCGCGGATTTTAAGCGCCTGATTTTGTGAGTAAAGGATAATGGAAGCTACTGCACTGACGGTTTTTCCCGCGACTGATTTTAAAACCGCGACTTGTCACAAAATGGCTAGCGGGACAGTCTCAAGTCTCTTCCTAGATTAGACAAGCTGTAATGTGTGGACGTACAATATACAAACGATATAGTAGTTGAAAAATTTCTCAGGATGTTTTCTTAAATATGGATACCTTTTTATAAAAGAAACTCTTAAATCTTCGGCTAGTCAGTGGATGGACCTAATATTTGCGAAATGTAGCTCTCTTGAAATCCATCTTCAAATTAAAAATCGTTGCCAGTTTCGCGGTTTTTAACTGCAGTGTGTGCGACTCGAGCCATTTTGCGGTTTGGCGGTTTAGCACTGGCGGGAAAAAACCGTAGTGCGGCCTTAGCCTTAGTTTTGCGGACGATTGTTTTTGTCAACAACGAAATGTCCCGTCGGTAGTCGGGAAGATAGAAAGGTTTCGGTGTTTTGCCTGTTTTTATAAACAGAGTTTGCTTTGTGGAAAAGGTCGACGACAAAAACAAACAACTATTCAGTTCACTATTTTATTTTAATGTGTGACTTCACGTGACATTATTACTTTATTTAAAGTGTTAATCTGTGATGGGTTTAAGTTTCGTTAACCCCAGTTCTCCATTCATTTCTATATCATCATTTATCGAATCTGCCATAATTTTATCCGTTCCATAATCTATTCGTCTTCTCAACAATAATCTCATCTAGTATCTTCGTTTTTTTTGCTTCTTTCACTCAAAAGATTTGATTACAAAAAAATCGCAGGTCATTATAAAAACATCGTCTAGAGAAAGCATAATGGAAACTGTCCGTATAGTGGCAACGACAGAAAACATTTCACAACAAAACACGCGACTCAGGCTAATTTTCATCTGTTTGGTGGATTTCGATTTTGTTTTTGAAACTACAAGTTTGTTGTTTCTGTTTTTGAAAACGAAACTAGTCGCAAGCGAGTCCGTTTGATGGAAAACCGCCTTTATGGTAATTCTCTAATAAATATGTAAATGTATGAATGGATTTTATATTATTTTACAAAGTCTGTCTTCTGCATTAATAATGATGAGTTGAAAAAATCATTATTCCACAATATCCGAGTAGGAAATCAAAGCACATTATTCAGATATTCATGTCAGATGTTTCGAGAAGGAATGTGTACTTTTTAAACAGAGAGAAATGTTTTGCCCCAGGTCAAGACAGCAAGATAAGAAAGTCTACATATATGAAGTCATCTACAAATACTTATAAATACAGAACTACTACCATTTTGAACTCAATCAGTTGATTAGAGAAATAAATACAAGAGCCTACTGGATATACCCAGGATCTTAACTAGATTAGAGGGCGGTTTTTCAAACAGTTTTCGGAGAAGTGGGATGAGAGAAGATAAAACTACCAAATAATGAGAGTGTGAATTTTCACGGCCTGAGATAACTGTGTCAATGGCGTTTTTCGTTTTTTTTGGCCGTGGACCGGAGGTTTTTATGCCTGACGTTTCGTCTACTTCTGCGGTAGCCATCAAAGACAGTAACTGTCGAAGTGCTGGAGCACTTTGATAATGCGTTTGATAATGTATACCTAAGAAATAGACGAAACTTCACGCATAAATACCTACAGACCACGGCTATAAAATCCAGAAAATATTTTTACATCATAAAAAATAATAGCTAGTTAATTGACAAAACACAAGATTTTGTACCATCTAGTAGATGGATAATTAACAGAAGGTACATTTATTATCTTGTTTTCGAGCAAAAACAAATTCCAAAAGACGAAATAGTTCGTAGATTTCACAATAGAAGTCTGTAATTTAGGCACAACAGTAATTCCTAATGTATCTAATTGATGTATCTCTGTTGCATGTCCGACTGAAAAGTACTTACTTCACACTAAATTTTTCAAAAGATGTCTCTTAAGGAGGCCAGCGCAAGCATATCCTGCGACAAGCATAACTACTTACATATAAAAAACTAAAACACGGAACAGGAAACTGTGATTCTGTAACATGTAATTGCGTATGTACATTATAATCTAACGGACGAGAGATGATCCCAATGATAATTCAATAACTTCCTCTGTCATTAAATAACATTCTCACCTATGGGTAAATCGCAAATCAAGCAACAGGCTGCGATTGCACCAGCTGAAGCACCGGAGATTTTGTCCAGTAGCAAATGGGGAGCGTATTTTCGAAAACAACATGCCACTCCAACATGGTAGATGCCCAAAAAACCGCAGCCAGCGAATGACAAATTCATTTTGTTTCGACAATTAAACTAATATCACAACAATATCACTTGGAAGTACTTCTATCACAAGGATTTCTCTTAATTACTATTGGTTGTCACTTTTGCGTAAATCGTAATAGTTAATTTCGTACAGCTCTCGAATACTTATACTTCGATGTTATCGTTCGACTGAATGAAAATTGCCTTGCGCTCTCGTAAGTCTTTGCTTGACTGATTACCCTCTCCATTCCAATCAGATATGGGGCGCCGTTGCCAAATTTATCATATTTCTGTGAGTATCCTTTTTCTGAATGTTGATCCATAACAAATTTTCCACATAGTAATACTTAACGATGAGATTGGAACTTTTGGTGTGAAAGTTGGATAACTTTTTTCGAAATCAAAAATATCAGTTTGGTGTTAGGGCAATTGATCTCGAAAAAAGTTATCCATAGTAATACTTGTTTAAAATGAATAATGAATATATGATTTGTCGATCAATATGTATGAATACTGTTTTTTAACTTGTTAAAATTAATAAGATAAAGTGAGCAGGTATTTGTTAGCAAACCCTTAACAAAACATCAATAAAAAAGGGGCATATTTTTTGAAGAGGTTAATTTTTTGGGAAAGGAATGCTTTGACTTTCTACTTCTCCATCTTCTAAAGGCTGCAATCTTACCCTTTTTCTTCTGAAAACAATGGAGAAAGATTATTTTTCAATATGTGAAGCTAATATTTAACAGATATACTGAATTGGCCACCATCAATGAAATATCTCATTGTGCCTTCATTGATGTAGACTGTAGAGAGTGCTTTTGACAAAACTTCTAGTAGATTTACCCTTAGATCAGTCACTATGGGCAAATATATACTGTTCACCGATTAGATGAATAAACTAATCTCGGAGGGCAAATAGTCAGAGATCGTAGAAAAGGTTTGTACGACTCAGGGAAACTTCTGAGGTCACATAAAGTTTCTGATGTTATAGTAGCCTACGAACTAATTTGAGGTGAAGTTTAGGCAGAAACTACGTCTTTTCAATTAACAAATGATCCTTATTAGTGTTATGAAATCTATTCTTGGGCAACGATAACCAAATTTCTATCATCAAAAGATGACCTAACTAATTCAACCTATATTTATATATGTGGGTTGACTTACGTCCGTTCTTCGTAACAAGATTACCAGAATAATTATCACCCAATAGGGGTTGGGTCCATCACATAATAAAAATCATAACTCATAAGGTCTTTGTTTTTTTGAAGGTGATTGACAATGTTTCGTGATGAATTTCACTAGTTCGGACTTCCATTGTCTATTATATAAAATGATTTGAAATCCCTGAAACAAGTAAAAAAAAATAATTAAAAAAGAATAGTTGAAATTAACAATTATATTAAGTGGTTATTTTACTATCATTTCATTTCAGGTTTATTGTTGCTTAATATAATTGTTATTTTCAACTATTCTTTTTTAATTATTCTTTTTTACTTGTTTCAGGGATTTCAAATCATTTTATATAATAGACAATGGAAGTCCGAACTAGTGAAATTCGTCTTTGTTTTTGTTTATTTTTTACAATTGGCGATACTTCACCAGAATATAAATGAACATCAGTTAAATTTTGAAAACTATAGTTATTGTCTCCTGTTATGAAAACAGGTTTCGAAGTTTGGCATTTTTTATAAATGAGAAAATCAATTCAATAACATTTATTCTACCTCTGAGGTTGAAATAATTATTCCATATATCTCGGACGACTTTGAAACTTGGCAACGGGGTAGCATCGAAAACGTCAGGGAAAGAGCAGATGACCTTACCACGTGTATAACATGAGTATTGTTTTCTTGCATGTTTATGCAAGATACAGGAATAGTTGTGACGTAGTATGACGTGATTGGTTGAAATTGGTGGTGTGGTCCTCATCTGCCAATCTAAGGTGAGAACTAAAAGGGCCTGGTCCCATTGTAGTTAATTTACAATGGTCACTTCTAATTATGTGTGGAATTCTGACGGCAGGTAGATATAATAATAATAGGGGTTAGTCCCTACACTAACAGAAAGAGAAACGATAATTGTTTGATATTGAGTACCGTTACTAGTTAGTAGAACGGTTTGTGGTAAAATAATCAATTGTGAAAGTATCTTCAGGCATGATGCAGATTTTTAATAGGTGTGTCTTTAGGTAGGTATTTGCGGCTGAAAAAAACAATTTATTAGAAACAGGATAACCATCGAACCACAAATTAATTTGCTAATGATGGGTATTGATCCAAAATAAAAATAGTAATACCTATTAGGTACTTGGTATTTATAGTTCAATATGCGGATTAATAACGACTTTTATTTATCTGGTAAATGGATGAAAATTATTTTAATGAAATTTAGTTTGTTAGAAATGAATCGCGAACGAGTTGGCTTGAAAATCCCTTACCAGACAATGAATAATTCAAAAATGATTTTTTTCAAACATGAGATACAGTCATTTGTTTAATGAACTAACTTTATACCTTGGCAGGCTTTACAGGTAAGTCGTTACTAGAATTTACATCCATAAGAAATTATCACCAGATGAAATTCAAAAAAATATTTGGGATAACATAAAAAAAATCGAATTGGGAAAAAAGATATGAATAATTTTTAATTAACGTTCCAAATTCAATTTTGTTAGACTTGTACAGAGTAGGCCATATTGGACACTTTTAAAGGGAAACTCCTGTTTCCAAGCTAGATATACGAAAACTGATGGTTGTGTCTGGCAGTCAAATTTTATGACAAAGTCAACGGTGAAAACCGCATATCGATATCTATAATCGTTTCTGAGTTACAGCATGTTTTTCGAAAATGTGCATTTTCGAATATTTTAATTTCTCGTTAGCGGCGTCCTCAAGGGGCATAACGGGTATAAATATCTCGGTGACTTTGTGGATGAATTGCAGTGCCACTTGCTTGAGACGACTATTTTCCTGTCTTTGATGTACTGGCATCAGAGTATCAGAGTATTCTTGAAAATATTTCTTTCAGACAATACCGAATGTACTATAAAGTTACGAAAAAAATCAATTTATTAACAATTGCATCGGTTTCCAATTTGTATCGTACCTACTATTGATTAATTTCTTTCAAAAGTCGATGTAATTTTTTAAAATAATTTTTCGCAATCCATATTATTGACTATACTGAAAATATCACTGTTTAGAATGATAAATAAAGTAATCGTATCAGTTTTTAATAAAATAACATAAATGAATCAGAAAAACCTAAAAGGCTCCCCACGGAATGCAGGTGGATATCTGCTATCATATAAAAATATTTTGATAAGCCTTTTCAATAATAATCTGATTTCCAATGCTTTATTTATCTCAAATGAATTTTTATCACCATCTTATAAATAAAATTATTGTGAGGGTGGAATGTCACTTATATATATGTCGTATGGCCATCGGAATTTGATAGATGATATACCGCTAGAAACGGTCCAAAAATAATGTTTTCAGTTAGAATCAAAATGACCATTCCACTAATAAGGTCTAATCTTTTGACGTGTGATTCCTAACACCAGTTGGACAATAGGAAGTGAAAATCGATCCGAGGTCTACTTTAAATACAAAAACGTTTAATTTTATGGATCTTGAATTTGCTTTCGAGCAACAAAGATAAGGATTTGTCCGTTTACGACCGTTTATGACTTGGGATGATCGTCATAACTAATCTCCTATAACAAATATAAACAGTCAATTACTGATCAATACATTTTCAGATGTAGCGATTATTGTCCCAGGAAAAACTTAAACATATTTGTTTCAAATAGTAGTATAAACATGTTTTTGTAAAACATATATTTTCAAGAATATATAGTCTACAATTTTTCCAATAATTGCTATCTGGAAAAGTATACGAAATATGGATTTATTTAATGAGGAGTAGGAGTTGCGAAATTTTTTGTAAATATCCCAAAAGTGATTCGAAGGAGAGAACAAAAATTTTGACGAAAGCATATGTCCATAAAGAGTAATTATGAACATTTGCAGGTAATTGAGTGAAATTTGCCGCCAATGCCCCGCCTCTGGATTTTCAATAAAAGTTACACTTAACAAGTTGACGATTTATGTCGATAATACAACTCAAACGTTACAAAAATTGTTACAGCTATATAACATAAAGTAAGGTAAAGCGAGTCAAGTGCAGACATGAGACAGATGGATAAGTTAGTTATGAATTATGATCTTGAAATAAAAAGCTGGATGCAATCTAGTGGCTAGGTTGAATTGGGTTATGTCCAAAGTGAGTGGGTCTATTCGACCCTCCACCGCAACCCGCAATGGTTTATTGTGGCTCACACCTGTTCACACTCGACCAAATGAACCCAGCTTCTTAAAGAAGCTGATTAGTTTGTATGGTGAGTGGTTTTTCAAGTCAGATGGTGAGAGAACGGTTCTGCCGAACTCTAAAAACCTGATGTGGTCCCCAGCGGGGCAGGCACAAAGTATGTGCTCTACTGTTTCATTATTTTCTAAACAGAGGCGACACACACTGTCTTCCGACAGTCTGAGTCTCTGCATATGATGGTTCAAATGACGGTGACCTGTCAGAAGGCCTGCTAGACATTGTAGTTCATCCCTACTGTAGTCCAGCTTGGTATCAAGCTTCGAAGGGTGAATAAACGCCTTAGAGTGAGCCAATCAAGTGGCTAAGTTTGGAACTAAAATCCAGTTTACACTCATCTACCAACCACCATTAGTAACCTCTGGAAGATTGCAAATTTCAAAGTTACATGGTAATTCTACAAATCTCTGTCACATTTTGAAAATTTGAAACGGTGAAATGGTCGCTGTGAAACATGCTTCGGTGAAATAGAAGGCAGTTCAAGCATTTTTCTGGCCCATTGGGCACTAACCCCGTTCTGACGTGTGGGTGTGTTAGTCAGACTTGAAAAGTTGCATTATAAGCATAAGGACGGATTTTAACCAAAACGGACAAAACTACAACAAAATAGCAACAGTGTCGATTTCGACAAAACAAAAACTTGAGTTGTCAAAATAAGGAACATTTTCAAAGGGTTTCAGTTTCTGTAAACAGAGTTTACTTTGTGAAAGCAGTCGGTGACAACAACAGTCAACTATTCAGTTCACTATTTTGTTTTGGTGTGTGATTACATGTGACATTATTACTTTATTGAAACTGTTAATCTGTGGTGGATATAAATTTTGATGATTTCATTTCTTCATTCATCCTTATGCCATCATTTATCAAATCTGCCATAATGGGGAATGTTCCTCAATTTGGGTTATTACAGCAAATGCAAGTTTGAACAAAATAAAGTTGAGTTTAATTCATGAGTTTTTCGAATTCACTTCGAAAAGTATTCAAATTGATGTTTCAAATGTTGGTTTTTAATTTTTGAAGGAATTTGTTTCAAATTCACATATTGGCAATAGCGCCTACATCAAGTTGAAATAATTTATACGTACCTAGATATTCTACTTTAAAAAAGAAAAATTATCTTAATAAATCAACAATTGAGGCAGAATATAAATTATAGTTCAATACCACCTCCACAAGCCACATAAACAACAGTTGTTTTGTTATTTATTTATATAGAGGAAGATAGGTTAGGTGCACAAAATGTGATATGTCACAGAATGTCTCGGAACTCGGAACATAAGTAAACAGAACAGCACGCCTCTGAAATATGTCATCTTTGTTTGTCTCATACAGGTAGCAGATTCATTGTCGTTTATTAGCTATAACCGATGTTGCCAAATGGTGAAATAGAAACGAATCCCTTTAAATGTTGAATGCATTATTCCATTCCTCTTTTTTAAATATTTGAATGATTAAAAAAAAAAGGTTGAAATGATAAGTTTAAAATGCGTTTTTTTAGAGGTCTTTTATGAAAACTACTTGATTTTCGCCAGGAGGAACATTCCACATTGTATCCGATTCAAAATATGTTTGTCTTAACAATGATCTCACCTAGAATCGTGTTTTCGCTTTCGCTCAAAATTTTCGACTATAAAAACCACAGGCCATTATAAAAACATAGTCTAGAGAAGTCATGAAGAAAACTGCCCGTGTAGTGGACGACAGAAAACATTTTACAACATAAAGAACGGCTCAGACTGGTTTTTGTCTGTTTGGTGTAATTCGAGTTTGTTTTCGAAACTGAAACAAGTTTTTCGTTTCTGTTTATGAAAACTAAACTAGTCGCAAGGGAGTCCGTTTGGTGGAAATCCACCTTAATGCTAGTATTTTAAGAAA
This sequence comes from Leptinotarsa decemlineata, assembly GCF_000500325.1. NCBI lineage: Eukaryota > Metazoa > Arthropoda > Insecta > Coleoptera > Chrysomelidae > Leptinotarsa > Leptinotarsa decemlineata. The sequence goes on along the minus strand of NW_019289618.1, from coordinate 184,011 downwards.
AATTTAAGAAAAAAAACAATTGCACAATTTAAAGCGGCGGATAATAACATAACCAGGGCTAAAATAAATATCAACCTGCCGATAAAGGTTGATTTTAAAGGTTTTGTTGAAATTGAGATTATATTACATTATACCGGACGCTAATATCAACAACCAAGTTGATCTCCATCAACAAATGAAGTAGATTACTTCAACTCCTGAAGACGCCAACTTGGTTGGTGAAACACTCTTCTAGAAGAGTATTGCAGTTCTGTTGATTGGGATCAGTATTTGTTCTCGATCTGTACTTTTTGTTTATTAAACAGTACATGTGGAAACTGCGAAATAAACCTAGGGTCACGTAGATAATAGAAGTTCAAAGAAGAATCAAGTTTGATTGCTCAACAACGTTCATTCCTATTTATCAAGAACGTATCCATAAACTGCCAAAGGAAAACAACGTCATATAGAGAATAGAAATATTTTTCGAAGTTATGGCCCAATTTTTCTATTTAAAAAAATATGAAGTGGTTTTGGACTGTGGAGGGATGAAGTCAAGAAGACACCCTGTATGCCAAAACACAGTTTCCTTGATTTGAACTTGGACGTGTCCCACTGTTCTTGCTATGAATTTCAACGTGAACTGTTCTTGATGGGACACCCAGTATATATTTATATACAGTTTTTCAATATCTGATAGTTTCAGAAAGATGAAAATTCTCACTTCAATTTTGTGATTTTGAGAATAAGTTGGAATTTCCTGCACTTCAGCAGAATTGTTACAGCTTGGTAAATCTAGCTGTGCGTCTGAATATTGGATGCGCATTAGACCAGCCGGCGGAGTGGGACGAGAGCTCATTAACATCGAGGAATTCGTGTAGCTAACATCGAGTTAGTACACTAAGTGGAGACATTATTCTGTGTGGTGCACTGTGAGTTATATGTTGTTGCCAAAGCAGAGAAATTGTGAACGACATATTAAGATTTATGCAAGCGAAAACAACGGCAGATAGACAATTGCGGAACCAGCCAAATGTTACACCCATGCTCAATCTCTATAGAGACGGGATGGAATCAAATGATGCAATCTTGCCAGGATCACCTTGAGCGACCCTGGGAAGCTGGTGCCGAAGAAATATCTGGCGATGACCAGAAAAAATCTACGCTTAACAGTAGGATTTCTGACTGGACACAGTCAACTAAGAAAACACCTCCATAATATGGGGCTAGTGGACACACCTCTATGCAGGATGTGTGAACAGGAAGATGAGACTGTCGAGCATGTCCTATGCGAGTGCCCGGAGTTATCGTCAATAAGAGAGTGCGAGCAAAGGATTAACAAGGTCTTACCTTTTAATGTGTGATTCCTAACACGGGTTGGACGATAGCAAGTGAAGATCGATCGTTCAGACTAGGGCTTGAACCACCGACCAACACGGCAGTCAATTCGAGTGAGTGAACAAATCACCCACGCCGAACCGCTTGGCTACCGACCGACCAACGGGAATGTACAATGGATCACATGTGGCCTAAGTGCTGTGGGCTTACACTCACCCTCCCTATTCTACAGATACAGATAGAATAACAATTCCTCTCGTGAAGGTAAGAAATAATAGTAATGATAAGTAAAATTGTAACCAATATTGTATTGTACCTTTGAAAGTTCAAGGACGAGTAGCTGAGACTATAGGGCAGTGGTCGCCAACCTCTTCAATGTGTTGAGCTACTTTGTTAATTTTGGAATAAACAGCGAGCTACCCAAACGGAAGCCACGTAACGCAACGTAAATGAAATAATCCACAGTTAATTTATCATTATATGTATTTATTTTACTATTTAACTGGTAATACATAATACATAGGTACTAATAATAAACTAATAACAAAATAACTAATATTACTAGTATGTACTTGTTCATAGCTACATTCCTACCTGGGACACACGGTACGATGCTTCAGTTGCAGCCTTATTTTTGTCGTCTGTTCTTAAAAATATTGATTGTTGTCCAATTAATTGCTTTTTTAACTGTTTCAGTTTCTCCTTTCTGGCAGAGGAATGTAGTGGGAATAATTTTTCAAAATTAGAATGTACAGTTTTATGATGTCTCTCAATATTTACTTTCTTAGCAACGGAGACCGAAGTATTACATAACAAACATACGTTTTTATTTTTAACTTCTGTAAAAAAGTATTGTTCTTCCCATTCCGAATGAAAGTGGTATGTCTTTACCTTCTTACAACTGCTTGCCATAATATTATTTTTGTTGTTCTCTACTAACCCAACCGCTGGACGTTGGTTACGCGTTCAGTTTTAAACTAAGCGCAATGTCGCCGCGCCGTGCGTATTTATCCCGTTCAAAGCAATCCAGATCGTTCTCGAACACTGACGCGCTGGTCCGGCTGGTCGGTTCTAGCCGATTCTAGCTTGATGGCGTCAGCGGCAGATCGCTCACCGCAACGTTGCCGCTGTTTATGTTTAATATTATGACAATTAGATTTTTTTGTGGAATTTTCGGAAGCTTCACTGATTTTTGCAGTTTGTATTTTTTAAATTAAAATCACTGTGAGAGCCACCAGAATTGCCTCCGCGAGCTACCGGTAGCTCGCGATCGACAGGTTGGCGACCACTGCTATAGGGTTTGCGTGCGAACTGCATGAAAAATCATATCAGAGATGAAAACAACAGAAAATGGTGAGAAAAAATATTCTACTCCAAATAAAAAGAGATGTATCAATAATTCCAAAATTGTAATGAATGATGCTGATTTGTCAATTTTATACGCGGATACATAATCAATTTCCATATGAACGAAAAACGAGTTCCACGCTCAGGGAATCAATCTATCATCCGAGATATTGATTCTTGGGGAAGCAGTGAGTGCGAAATAAAATTCATAAAGTGGACTTCGATGAAGAAAGATGAAAAAAAAAAACAGGAAAATATTGATTGAACGCCAGTCTATTCGACTACTGCGGACCTATAGAGAAGAATATCGACCTATTATTTATTTATATGGGTGAAACATATATTCACGCTAAACACACACAACAGAAAGGTTGGAGAGATCATACCAAGAATGAAGATGGTAATATATTCGAAATCGAAACACTTCCTGACGAAAACCATGTAATAATATTAGATGAATTGTATTTATGTAGTTAGTGTTATGTTATTATCAACATTACAATGTTTTGTTGATTATCCACCTGCTACGTTTCGTGATCATTTTTAGTGACTGCATTCAATTATATTATCTATCAATTATAAGGGTATATAGAGTTTGCACTTTTATTCTATTATCTTTTGTGGATTACGTTATGAAGAAAATATTTCGTGACACCCTTCAGAACTATTCACTTATCTGTCTATCTATCTGAATAACTGTAGATCAATAAGTGTTTTTTCTAGTGATTTCAAAACAATTTGAGCTGAATATGAAAAACCAGTTATGCGCTTTCTTTGACAAATATATAATCCGTTTTCTTCATCACAGCATGGTTTCATCAAAAAAAAAACACAGAGTCTGCTCTCTGTGAATTTCAATGCAATGAAACATCTGCAATGCAATGAAACATCTGGACGACAACAAATTTGTGCTAGGCCTATTTCTAGACTTCTCACGCGTTTACAACTGCGTCGATCATAAACTACTGACTTCTAAGTTATCGAGATGTGGTGTCAGTTGTGTACCCCCATACCTGCTAGAGTCTTTTCTAAGCAATCGAGAGCAAGTTATAAAACTTAATTAGACTCACTCGGATTCCTAACACATACCTCAAGGATTTCCACAAGGCTCGATCATGGGACCATTTCTCTATATAGTTTATGCAAATACGTCATAAGATAACTCAATATGACTAACAACTCTAATATACATACGATGTATTGGTAGCTCAGAACAATCTGGATGCATTAAAATTTATAGCCGAAAAAAATCTGGAAAATGTGCTGAAGTGGTCAAAAAACAATAATCTGAATTTAAATACATCAAAGACTAATGCGTATGTTATTCACCCTGCGTGGGTACAGTCTAAACGGCAAACTTTTTAATGGTACCAACAGTGTAATAGAAATGACAACATCAGTTTAAATGCTGGGTATAACTTTTGACGAGAACATAATCTGGACTCCACATTGACAACCTATGCACAAAACTGAGAAGATCGTGCATAGGTTTATGAGGTTTATGGCAAATCATTGTAGTAAAGAGATGGTGCTGATCCTGTATCATGCTAATTTCTACTCTCACTTGAAATATTGCATTTTGAACTGGGAAAATTGCTTCTCTGTAAACAGAGTGTTTACTCTACAGAAATACGCCATACGAATATTGGCAAAAGTAGTCTCTAGACACTTGTGCAGCGATTTAATGAAAAAATGAACATTTAAACAGTGGCAGGGATCCATATTCTAGAAGCCTGTGTGCATGTTTTTAAACAAAGATCTAGCAATATGGCTGAATGTTTACATAACCATAACACTAGAGGAAAACAGTTGCTACTACCATTACGCCATCTACTGTCCTCTCTTACAAAAGTTATGAAGTGAAAGGATGCAAATTTTTCAATATTTTGTTTGAGACTGTGAAAAACTGTAAACACATATGTGTGTTTAAAACAATGACAAAACAACCCTTAAAAAATTTTTAACACTTTCGAAGAATTCCTCAACTATGTTTTAAAGTTCTATTTTAAGTTTCTTGTTTTTTTAATCTTTGTGACTGGTTTATAAATGATTTATTTACTGTATACAGTTATATACCATAATATATTATGTGATGCGCTCATTGACGTCTTTCACAATAATTTTGTCATAGTGTACATTGTAACATTGTGTACAACCTTCTGTATCTCTGTATCTGTAGAGTAGGGAGGGTCACATGTGACCCATTGTACATCCTCCCGAGGAGTTGTCCTCCTAGGTCATCGTCCATCCTGACATCTCCTTTATATCGGCAGGTGTAGGTCAAGACTCGCTGAACACACACTCTCTTATTGACGATAACTCCGGGCACTCGCATATGTTGAAAAACTAATGATTGAAACACAACCAACTTTCCAAAAATATATATTTCACTTCCATACGTTACAAATGGTATCGATAGAATGAATAACTTTCTCTCCCTTTGTCGTGCCTATGACTCAACTCCCTGATTCCTCTACCATATAAAAACTATAATAGATATGAAAACAAATATATACATCTATTGAGTGGTCGCTTATCATGGGATTTCTAACATTCAGCCATCCTGCATCTTCCTTGTCCTCAATGTGTTCAATCTGTAACAAAATCAACGGTTTATAATTACAGCCATATAAATTTATTCTCCTTGATTGCTGCAGGATTGGAATAGTTTTCCAATGTTTCAGAAATTTGAATGTCACGCATAAGTAATAACAATTTCTACAGGACTGTTATCATAAACAACAGTGTTTTAGAAATTTGTCACCACCCACCATCACAACTTTCTACGGAACTCCTCTTGTGAGAGCGAGTGTTTTAGAAAGTTTGTCATCATTCGCCATCACAAATTTCTACGGAACTCTTCTTGTAAGAGCGAGTATTTTAGAAAATTATGATGAACATTTCTACCGGACTGTTCATGTACACTAAGCATAGTGTTTTAGAAATGTGTTCCCTATTTCTTGATGACCGTTTCTACGGAACTCCTCTTGTAAGAGCGAGTGTTTTAGAAAATTATGATGGATAACCATTTCTACAGGACTGTACTGTTGAGCAACAGTGTTTTAGAAATTATAAACGGCTTCATATGTTCTGCTGCTATGACGCCTTCGTAACGTTTGCCTGTTTTACATCTCTCTAATCCAAGATCATCCTTGATTTTGCACCTACCATTTCCTATAACTTCTTGCACTGTGAATGGTCCTTTGAATTTTTCTCGTAGTTTCTTACTACATCCATCACTTTCGAAATTCATTACTTTTACAAGTACTTTACCACCTACTTGATAGTCAGGTGCTCTCATATGTTTTTTGTTGCAGTATTCATCTTGTTTCTTTCTATTGTCTTCTAGTCTTTTTCCAATCTCAGTTTTGTCACATCAATTGCTGGTGTCTCTGTGACATGATTCACATAACGGTCACCTGTTGCATTCAATTTGATACCGAAAAAGACTTCGGCTGGTATGCTTCTGATAGTTTTGTTCACTGTACTATCAATACCAAGTTGGATTTTATCGATATTTCTGTCCCACTCATCGGACTCGATATTTGCCCCACTTGCCGCCACCGCATCAAGTATGGTTTTATTCAAACGCTCCACCTGACCATTAGCTCTAGACATAGCTATAGCCGTATGATAGTGACGTATTCCCTTTTCAGTTCCCAATTTTACCACAAATATGACACTCATATTTTGTCTTCGTTTGAGATTTATTTTGAGATTTACTTTGGAATTTAGTTACGGTCGAACTGCGAGAATTTGTTTCATAATTTAAAATACAGACTGATTCACGGTGGATGGCACATTAGACGTTTCTGGTGAACTAGACAACGGATCACTTTGAAAATTTAATGGAGGGCATATTCGGACATTCTCTAGCCAACTAAAATATTTTCGACAATGCG